>AYEL01067791.1:0-18502 GCA_000484575.1 Olivierus martensii
CTGTGGAAGGGCTTGTTTCGCCCCGCCACTTAGTATTCTCCCTGAATGGAAAGTGGCGTCATCTGTTAACAAAAACCCAACTAACCTAATCTAACTATAAATTACATATGTAACCTAACGATAAATTACATAAGTAATTTATGTATAAACATAACCCTCATATATGAATAAAATATTTATTTTTGCATATTTTATGCCCCCTTTACAATCAGGGAGGTTACTAAGGGGGCGGGGCCAGTTCAAACCACGGGCTGCACCCACACCGATGGAGGGGGACCGGATGGTGAAGGACGGTGATCACCGGGCCGGGTCCAGTACCCTGAAAAAATCCGGGACGCAAACCCGGGTTCTTCTGCGTAGCACGCCGATAGCGTTACCATTCGGCCATCCGGCCGCCTGTATTAATCAGTTAAGTTATATCAGAAATCATAGATACTGTACATAAAATCCCTCATTTTTTATTAAATATAATTTATTTTATAATTATTTAATTTCGATGATCTATTTGATGTTATTTGTTCTATTTGATAACTGATGATAACAAAAGCCGAAAGCATTTTTGCCAAATTTACATAATGCTGTAAATGTTTTGATTCTAACAAAGATGGTGTTTTGCATATAAGAAAAAACAATTTTGTTTGACATCTGTATTGATTATGGCTAAGATAGTCGAAGATTACAAGAACAATAAGACTCTCATAACACAAAACAACAATAGTTAAAATAAAAATATGAAGAAATAATTATAATTCTCAAACATTTTGAAAGAATATAAAATTAATATCATATATATTAACAGTCAAACGTGACTGGCTGGCTGGATGTCCCTTTTTTGGTTGAACTTTTTTGGTACCAATTTCTATAAATATAGTATCTTTAGAAAAGTTTAATTTTTGGATGTATGCGACAGCTTAAATTATTTGTTGTTATTAATAATTTAAAAATTAAAGAATAAAAATTAACAGTGAAACTGTAATTCTAATAAAAAGACAGAATTTGCAGATGGCGCTGTAATCGAATAATGGATGCCATTTTACGATTCTTTTTTTTTGATTCCCTACACGAATTCGGAGGTGTTTTTCTTCATTATATACAGTATTATAAAATTAAATCACAAGATTAGATTTCCTCTCATTTATATGAGCGGGTAATTTCTAGTAGTAATAATTTATGATGTTATATATGCGATTTATAAACAAACACATTCTAACAAATTAATATGTGCTGTTATTTTATTATTTAAATTAATATTTGTATTATATAATTCATCAAAATCAGTTAATTATTTTTATATAAAAATTCTGCATCAAATAGAAGTGAAAAGACAATAAACGTAGTAGTGTTTGCAAAAGGGCATTGCTTAGTCAGTTTAGAAGCGCAACGATTGCATGCAACTAATGGCTAAAAATACAAGCATATAATTGAAGGACAAATCTCCCATTTATTTCTATTAAAAACCAATATCGACTATGTTGCAATTCAGATATTTATTCCGTTTTGATAAATATCTGAATTGCAACACAATCGATATTGGTTTTTAATAGAAATAAATAGAAGATTTGTCCTTCAATTATATGCTTGTATTTTTAGCCATCAGTTGTGTGAAATCATTGCTTAGAGTCGGTAGCAACAAGATGCTTACATAGATAGCAAGATATCAGTTTTGTCTTCTTTCTAAGCAGTTTGTCTTTGTCTTGATTTCTTCGGATTCGTCCGCCACTGGATTTCTCTTCCAACTAGATATCTCTGTAAAGCCAACCCCTTTCTATCAATTGTGGAGACATAGAATTCGGGCCTGCTGTAGAACGTCACTCCATTCCTCCACATAATTCAACCGGGAGTGACACTTTAAAGAATAAACCATCGTCGGATGTGTTTATCGTTCAGCTGGCCTCGGGACTCTGTCCTCTGAAACTGAGAAAAAGGGAATTAAAAAGCTTTAAGATTGAAAGCAAAAGTTAAGCATCGACCGAGTTATGCTGTCCTGCTCGAATCTTCGTCCCTAGCTTCGTAAATCTCAAAACAAAAAAAAGATTACGTATCGCGAGCGAAGGATCGTGCCTGTGCAGGTATCCAGGGAGTAGCGCAATAGTCCCCATCTACAGAAAGAAATAATAGACAGTAGTCGGGAAAGGATCGAAGTCCGGGAATTTTGGCTAAATGTAACGTTTGGTCCCGGGCTCGGTGATGTTTAAAAGGGAAGCGATCGCCCACATCGGGGTTGTTATAGAGAGAATCAAAAAGAGAAACAGTCGATCCTTGCCCGCCTAGAAGAGAAGCTGTCTAATCAACTCTGCCTAAGCTGTGTTTCTGACCACGCATAAGCCAACTGCTAATAATATTTAGACGGAAAGACATAAGGAAAGACGGTCAGACAAAGTCAAGAAAGTTACTTCCCGATGCTCGAAGACCCACAAAAGTATAATCGGACAAACTCAAACTACCGGCATCACGAACTTTGTTAGGAGCCACTGTCTCCACAAGAAATCGCACCTAGCCCTCACAGAGAAATCATCCTCGGTTTGTGAATAGGAAGAAGTATTGTGTTGTCATCGGAAGGAGAAGAGTCCGACCCTCAACCGGAGGAAAATCCAAGAGAACAAAAGAAAACCTGCCCGCTACAGGTATTTGTCCTCCAACAACGATTGTTGGATTATCCTTTAAAGGTACCCAATCGCCATCGAGTACACAAAGCGCCACCAAGATGGGTCGCTATTCTATTTACTATCGGGTAATAAAGGCTGGCGTACACACACAGGCGTAAAACGCGTCATAAATACGTCGGCGGATCGAAGCTGTTGATGTCACTTCCTGTATACTGCTAGATGCTGCGTCATTACGCCGGAGATGACTTTTCTTCAACTTTATGTGCGCGCCAAGAATACGTTGGCCATTCGTCCAATCAGAAGAGAGATTGTTTTATTTCGTAATTCAATGTGGCGAGTGAGAAGTTACCATGTACGCGCGTTCAATAATGAAGCATTTCTGGAAGAAATGAGAAAATATCGATTCCTTTAGTATAAACATGTCCAGAATATATAAATAAAACAGTTCTTGAGTTTCTGCTATCTATGTTAAATCAGCTAGCTTGAAATGATATCACAATAATTAGCTAATAGCTAAACGACGTCGTTTATTTACGTCGCGTTGTACGCTTTCGGTTTGAACATCTGTACGCTCGACGTTTCTTACGCGACGCAATTACGTCAGCGCACTGACGTCGCGTTTTACGTCTGTAAGACCCAGCCTTAAGAAGGCGAGCGAAGCGTCTTGGCAACGTAATTCTTTGTGTACTCTATGGTGATTGGCTAGCTTTAAAGGGTTATAACTCCAAAACAGTACCATTTAGACCATGTGTTTGTTCATTAGACATTTTCGACTGGTTTCGAGGCCCTCTATCAGTTCACAAAATTTTACTACAAAGTTTTTCTTCACCCTGTATATCATCAATTTTTCTATTCAAAAATCATAAAAGTTCTATTTAAATTTTTAATTAATTACTTCGTATGATCAGTTGTTATATGATATCAATTCTATAATTTATGTTTTTAATTTTATTTGAAGGAGCAATAATTCAATAGAGCCTGGATCAAGATGCTCTCTTGATATTTATGGTTAAAGAAAAATCCGCTATCTCCGTAAATAGATGGAAACAGATTTGCTACTACCTCTTATAAATTAACTAATAATCATATAATGTAGAGCAGCGCTTCTCAAACTTTTCCACTTGGCAACCCCTTTTACCCCGAGAAAATATTTTCGCGATCCTTGGTATATAGAGGTATATAAACTAGGAATACGAATTAAATATTTGATAAAATTTTTGCGACCCCCAAAGTTTGTTATGCGACCCACACTTTGAGAAGCACTGATGTAGAGTATTACCACATTGCTCTATTCTACATTACATGACTGCTGTGTCACGTAATGTAGAATATAGCAATTCGTAACACTTAACAAGGATTAACTGCTAACTATAAGTTGATCTAACTTTTAATATTTCCACTGATGTATCACGACAACAATAATTTACTGATTATTTTTTTGCAATACAGATGAATAATTCCGTAACAGAACATGAGAAGTACTTAATTCACAAAAGAAACGTTTAACATTAAATGAAACTTCATCATCATTTATTTATTTAATTTTACATTGGAAACTTGCAAGGAGCAAGCTCATAAACGATTCTTCCATGACAGAATTATCCGAAGTTGCTTAAAGAATTAAGGTTGATTCTCACTATAGTCTGTCTCAAGATAACCTGACAGCCGAACCAGCAAAGGTGACACTGTATTCATACGCGATTTGTAAATAACAGCATTGTCTATTGGTCTATAATGATGATAACAATAATTCGTTAAATTTTATCACGTGATTATAATATATTTTAAAATCATCTCAATAAAATTTAATATTTCAATATTTTATTTACCAAAACAACAAATTATAGGATAATATATCATTTTTATATTTTAAAATATTAATATTAAATTTAACTAATAGGGACTATTTTCTTTTGTGTAGAAATACTCACAACAATGATAATGATTTACTGTCAGGTTATCTTGAAACAGACTATAGCGCGGTAGCAGTATTTTACCGATTTACTTTTCCGCCGCGAAAAACCGCTCAGCAGTTCACACTAGCGCGGTACATTATCTTGAAAGTGCATTATAGCAAAGATGTAAAGACTTCCCACATAGAATGCCGACACTTTGTTGTATATTGTACTATTATGATGGAAAATAACGTAAAAGTTTCTGTTTTGCGTTATCGAACAACCGCCATGTTGAAATCCGACGTAATTTGTGGAGTGTCGCTATTGGTCAAAAAGCAAAATGGTCAGTTAACGCGGCGGTTGAAGTCGAAGCTGTTTCGACTCCAACCGCCGCCGAAAATCCGCGTGGAATGACGTCAGAAGGCGGTTTTCCGCGCTGAAACCGCGTTAGCGAGAACCAACCTTTACAAATAAAAACATTTATAACGAAAATACAATATATTGTATACAGAAATATTTTTTAACAACAAACTTTAGATAAAATTTTAATTAAAAAAAAAACATTAAAACAAAACATAAAAAACACTGTGTACAAAAAAATCCTTAATACTAATTTCGTTTATCTGAAAGGAATTTTAATCGATCGATTAAAATGTCCTTTAATTTATTTTTTAAGTAATGTTCTCTTTTAAACATAATATTCAATCATTCCTTATTTTCGAATAGTTGTTTAATATCCGACATTGAGCGTCTAAAAGTTTTTAACAATCTAAGAGAATCCTGAAAAATTAAAACAAAGTTTTAAGTCTAGATGAAATTATTCGTTTATATTGTACTAAACAGTTGAAAAAAACTCACCGTGCCTTGACAAGATATCTTGCTGGAGATGTGGAATGCAATGACGTTGTTGTTACAAATCATGTAAGCAACTCCATAACCGTTGTCTACCACTGGTCCAAATCCTCCTCCCAATGCGATAAAATCTGGATATTTTTTTATGTCGACATAGTCCATTTGACGATGAGCCGTCTGCAATAAAATATATTATCAGAACATTTCTTGATAGTATTTTTTTCTATATAAAATTTCTAAAGGTTAAAATTTCGCATTAAATGTGATATTATCTGATTTTTTTTTTTTGTTATCGTTATGCATATAAGGATATCGTCTTATATACGAAATTCGTTTTATAATTTCTATCTATTCCAGTGGTTCCCAACCATTTTTTGGCCACGCACCACCTAAGTATCTCTGAAATCTTGATGCCTCCTGTGACATATAAATTTTATTATTCAAAAAGTGAACTCCTATTCACGTGGAAGAAGCCTAAAAGGCCATTAACTTGGTCTAAACAAGCTTCCAAAGAATATGGCATCCATGAAAGAGAAAAATAAAAGAACAAAAAGACAGTTGAAGTCTGAGAAAGAAATCACTAAGAAATTGTTTAAAAAATAAAGTTTCAAAACCACCATGTACATTCTGAATTTAATTTTAAAAATGTGTATATCACAACATATATTTATATACAGTGATACCTCGGTTCACGAACACAATCCGTTCTTTGACCCTGATACAGTGATACCTCGGTTCACGAACACAATCCGTTCCTTGACCCTGTTCGTAATCCGAATCAATTTTTCCCATTGCAATTAATGTAAATCCAAATACGCGTTTTTTGTCCTAGAAAAAATTTTTAACATGTTATGGCTTTATGTGTAAAATAATACAGAAAGGAAATATTTATAACAGTAATATTAGAAGAAAGCATTAAATAAATATAACAGTAATATTAGAAGAAAGCATGTTTAACACCACCACATAACAGTAATATTAGAAGAAAGCTTGTTTAACACTACTTTCACTTGTTATGGCTTTATGTGTGGAAATAATACAGAAAGGAAATAAATATATAACTGTATCAGAGTAAAGCATGTTTAACACCACCTTCACTAATACTTTTAACCTTTTTGGGAGTGTGGAAATAATATAGAAAGGAAATAAATATAACAGTAATATTAGAAAATAATACAGAAAGGAAATAAATATAACAATAATATTAGAAGAAAGCGTTTTTTCCTAGAAAAAATTTTTAACATATTATGGCTTTATGTGTGGAAATAATACAGTCCTAGAAAAAAATTTTTAACATGTTATGGGTTTATGTGTGGAAATAATACAGAAATCCTACAAAAAATTTTTAATATGTTATGGCTTTATGTGTGGAAATAATACAGAAAGGAAAAGAAAACATTTTTAACATGTTATGGCTTTATGTGTGGAAATAATACAGAGAAAAAAAATTTTTAACATGTTATGGCTTTTTGTGTGGAAATAATAAAAAATACAAAAAGGAAATAAATATAACAGTAATATTAGAAGAAATAATTTTAAAATGTTATGGCTTTGTGTAGAAATAATACAGAAAGGAAATAAATATAATTTTTAACATGTTATGGCTTTTTGTATGGAAATAATACAGAAAGGAATAACATGTTATGGCTTAATGTGTGGAAATAATACAGAAAGGAAATAAATGTAAATCCAAATAATACGTTTTTTGTCCTAGAAAAAAATTTTTAACATTCCAAATAATACGTTTTTTGTCCTAGAAAAAATTTTTGACATGTTATGGCTTTATGTGTGGAAATTTGTCCTAGAAAAAATTTTAACATGTTATGGCTTTATGTGTGTAAATAATACAGAAAGGAAATATTTATAACAGTAATATTAGAAGAAAGCATTAAATAAATATAACAGTAATATTAGAAGAAAGCATGTTTAACACCACCTCCACTAACACTTTTAACTTTTTGGGAGCCATAACAAGGGATAAATTTAATTTATTAACACACTTAACTTTTTGGGAGCCATAATAAGGGATAAATTTAATACACAACTTTTTTGGGAGCCATAATAAGGGATAAATTTAATTAAATAAAGACAACTTTTTTGGGAACCATAATAAGGGATAAATTTAATTAAAGAAAAAAAATTTTTTTGGGAGCCATAATAAGGGATAAATTTAATTAAATAATGAAAAAGAACTAAAATATCAACACTTGTTGGAACTTTACTGTACCCATACGAGCTGACCTAAAATATCAATACTTGTTGGAACATTACTGTACCCATATGAGCTGGTCATAATAAGGGATAAATTTAATTAAATAAAGAAAAAAACTAAAATATCCGTAATAAGGGATAAATTTAATTAAATAAAGAAAAAAACTAAAATATCAATAAGGGATAAATTTAATTAAATAAAGAAAAAAACTAAAATATCAACACCATGTGAGCTGGGCCAACTGAATTGCTGCTGGGGGCGAGGCTGTACGCAGGGTTTTGTGCGACGCGAGTCACATGCGCTCCATGCAGTCCGTGCGTGTGTGTTCGTGAACCGAAGCATCGTTCGTAAAGCGAAGCAAAATTTGTTCGCAAATGATGTTCGTGAACCGAGACGTTCGTGATCCGAGGTATCACTGTACTATAAATGAGCCCCTAAAATCATAAGAAATGCAAAAAATTCACTGTTAATAACTCATTCTCGAATTATCCCCTTAAACAGTACAAGGAGAGAGGAGGAGAGGAAGAAAAAGGAAGAAGTTACTTGATGAGCTGATAAAGGAGGATGGCTATGCAGGCCTAAGAGAAAGAGTGAGAAATAGAGAAAAGTGGAGAGAAGAGGGATGACTAGTCGGGACCTGCCTTTGGGCAGAAAACCAATGATGATGATGGAGCGTGCGCCCCACTTTGGGAACCACTGATCTATTCTATAAAAGAAATTTGCTCCAACAAACAAAATATCAAACTGATGACTTAACAATTTTGCTCTTTCTAAGTCAATTCATTTGCTCTTTAGAATAGTCTCATTAATTAACTCTCAACAATTTTTTCATTCCATTGTTACGTATTTCTGCTTTTCAATCAGTGTTATCTGTGACATTTTCGGTGTAAAACATCAAAAGTTGAAAATTTTGCATTAGATCTTTAATCATCTAAAGTTGTTTTCGCATATCCTCTATCCAGTATTCTTCGCAAAAGACTTTAGGATACACAAGTAAAACAAAAATCTGTAAAATATTTTAATAATATCTGGATAATTTAATTTATTAGATTAATAAATTTTTCCGTCGAAAATAGGAGCTAAAGTAATATCAATCATATTAATGTAGGATCTATTATTATTATAAAAGCTTGCTTGATGATATTGCTATCGTAGACTCTCTCTTATCCGGTATCGCTTTAACCGGTCACATTTTCGTCGAACTACGAGCAGAAATAAAAGTGAAAAAAGAATAAGACATTCGGAAAGAAAGAAAATGCTTGAAATTGCGTTAAGATATATCCGAACAGCAAAATAATTCAGCTGCTATTTAAATAATTCTTATCAAAAATTGGCGCGATTATGCTTCAAAAAAACTAATGTAAATCATAATGGAAAATGAAGATTACCAATTTCTTATCTAAGTAAATGTTACTTAAATAAAATTTATAAGTTGAAAATCAAATAATAATAAAAAGAACTATATTTTTTATTTGGTTTACAGCTTATAAGGCTAGATCAGCGGTTCTCAACCTTTTTTTTCCCCGTGCCACATACAATTGTTTGCTACATTAAGCGGGCCGCAACATGCTATACAAGCAGTCGGCACCCGGTTGGAGTCACGTGAAAAAAAATTTTTGAATGCATCAGGGGCCGGATGGCCGCGTGGTAAAGCTTTGGCTTACCACCCTGGAGGATCCGGGTTCAAATCTGGGTCCCACACCTCCAGTTTCTCAGGAGGGGTCCGGGCCCGGCCCGTTGAACCCCATCCTTCAACCATCCGGTTGACCCCATCACAGGTGTTGGCCAGCCTGTGATGGGCTCTACAAGTGGCCGCCGCCAGATACAGTATATCCCATGAGGATATGGCGGCGTAATCTAATTAACCTAACCTTGAATGCATCAGGAAGGACCTTGCAAATTAGGAAAATTCTAATTTTTCCAGATTTTAAAAAATTTTTTTAATATCAGAATTTTTTTTTTGCCTGTGGAAAAAGAATTCCACGCTTTCATTAAATTCATTACTGTGCATTCTGGGCCGCAGGTTGAGAATGGCTGCCCTTAATAGAGTAGAGCGTTCGGACGCCATTTTATATTCTCCTGCCGATTGATGATTTCGGGTAACTTTATGGAAAGTAAACCATAATACAGGTAGGTCTCGATTAGTGCGAGTTCGAATAATGCGATTTCGATTAGTGCGACTTATAAAATTGATACCGTTTTTCAGTTAGTGCGAGCAAATATTCGATTAGTGCGAGTTGTAAGCATAGACCAGTCTTACTAACAAAGTCTTAAACAGTTGTGTTAAGTTTATTGTGGTTATTCATCGTGAAGTTAGCAAATGGCCGGATTCTAGCAAAGCGAGAACCAATTACCATATTTTACATAGAGTTAATACTTCGAATAGTGCGAATTCGATTAGTGCGAGAAATTCGTGGAACCAATTATTCGCACTAATCGAGGCATACCTGTACTATATTTCTTTTCTGATTTATAAATACAGCAGTTGCTTACCTGGCAAACGAAGATCGTATTTGGAAAAATTTTCCTTCCAATATTTTGTAACCATTTCTTTTTATCTTTCATTTCTTTTACCTTGCGGCAAAGGAAAGAGTCTATGACCCTTTTCTATTCGATTAGAATAATTTACAGCAGAACAACAAAGCATGTTTCTAAAAAATAACCAGAAAGCCTATGAACGCAATGATAACTCCCTAACAGAATATAAAATGGCCGATTTGGCGACATTTGGTGGCGCAAAGGAATGCGCTACTCTATCTATCTAGGGACTCTTTGTCTGATATGGTAACGATATGGAGCTATTAACTTAAATGCTACGCTGGATTTCATGGGGTCCGGGCTCGGCCTGTCGATCCACAATCCGGCTGACCCCTCTGCAAGGGGTGGGCAGCCTGTGGAAGGGATTGTTTCGCCCCGCCACATAGTATTCTATGAGAATGGAGTGTGGCGTCATCTATTGACAAAAAAAAATGCTACGCTGGATGGATTGCGTTAATGTTCCGTTTTCAGCAAAAATGCTGGCAACGGAGTGCCAGTGGGGGAGTCATGTGGTATAATGCTCGATATTGGGGTTATATTAATATATGGGTTTTATTAATTATTAGATTAATCTGGTCTTCACACTTATTAACATAAATGGGATACGTCTGGCCACCAAAACAAAGCCAATTTGCTATATTGTCGAATTTATGTTGGCGCCGCCATTTTGTTGGGGGAAAAAGAAACTAATGTTATGGACGGCTTCGTTTTTCTAACATTAAGGAATCATATTGTTAAGTCATAAAGCCTATTGAAAGGATTGATATCAGTTCAATATGAATGAAGATATTTCACTTATTTTGGAACAATATCTTGAATAAACATTAATTATTATTCATTCTGAATGAAATATGTACAAAATATATTGTCCCTCTAGAGCAGAGGTTGGCAACCCGAGAACCGCATTAATATTTTGTGCGGTACGCGTTGCACAAAATATTACAAAATAAATAAATAAAATAAATTCCTTAACCGAGAAAACGAAATATTGATTTTTACAGCACCTTTTTCAGTAAATATAAAAAAATGCTCTAAATGAACTTCAATTGGAAATAATAGAATTGTAAAGTAATTTAGATTTGAAAGATACTTTTGAAGGAAAAACTCAATATATTTTTTATAAAACTTTTATCAAAGAAAATCAATTTACCAACTTAAGGAAGTATGCAGCAAAAAATTCTATCACCACTTTTTATCTTTAGAAAAACAAAATAAAGTATAACTAAAAATTTTTACTTAAAATTTGAAGTACAATAAGTATATATGAATTTAAACATAAGGAAACTATAAATAAAAATCTTCTAGTTAAATATTTATTTGCGAATTTTTTTCTTAGAGTTTATTTTTTATCTTCAACTTTTAGCTTCTCAAAGTGTGGGCGGGGGTCGCAGAAATTTTAGCAAATGTTTTAATTCGTATTCCTAGTTTATATATCTCTATAACCAGGATCGCGAAAATATTTTTTCGGGTAAAAGGGGTCACCAAATGGAAAAGTTTGAGAAACGCTGCATAGACTTAATACTGCATTCCGATGCTGTCGTCAAGTATAAGTAAGTAATATTCAACCAAAAATTTCGGATATATTACGTTCACATCAGTTCCAGAAGTCACATTAAATATATCTATGTTAATTTACAATCATATATGAATAAATAATTGTGATTTACCCGCATTTTTTTTCTTTTTTCTGTTGTGTGAGGCCCGCATCAGTTCGAAGATTTTAAATGTGGTCCTTACATAGAAAAAGGTTGCCCATCTCTGCTCTAGGGAATCAATCGTATTTAAAATGATTGATATTCGATCATATCAGGCAGGACATTTATTAAAACTAAGTATACTCCCGATTAACCAGAGTAGTTTGGAAATGAATTACCCCGGATAATCCGCAAAATACTCAAAAAAATCGGAATTAGGCACAATATGCATTTAATATTAAAAAATAAATAAATTCAATACATATATATATCAAAATATTCTATAATCTATTAAAAAAAGAAAACAAGAAATCGATTTTATCTGCAGTAAGGAATTATTAAAATATCTGTAATTTTAATTTGATTCTATTTTTATGGCTAATTATTTAAAAGATATAATAAAGAAATTAATCTAGAGCAGGGGTCGGCAAACTTTTGAAAACGAGAGCCAAACCTGTCCTTCACAACGATTTAAAAATTATTTGAGAGCAGACCCGGCCCTAGCTATAGGCAGACTAGGCCCCGCCTAGGGCGCCAAAAATTGAAGATATAACTAAAAAAAAGCTCGCAAAATATATATTTAACTAAAATAATTTGTTTAATTTTGTTTATTGTTTCCTTGTGTTTGAATTGAATGTATATTATTATACTCGAACTTTTTAAATAAAAAGTCTTTAGCATATTTTATTTTATTTTTCTATTTGGGAGGCGCCAAATTTGGAATCTGCCTAGGGCGCCAAAAACTTTTGGGCCGGAGCTGTTAAGAGAACCATAAATATATTTTTACAAATAAGAAAAATTTAAAGTAATTATTATAACAGGTTATAATATTAAATATATCTTTATTAAATGAAGAAAAAGTCACAAAATATTAAGCTATATATTCAACCATCCCTTCCTGACATCACGCTTCGCGCATCTTATTGCCACGAAGTTTTGCGAGACCTATAAAACAAATGTAATCGCCATTTTGTGAATGTAATCAAATGTAAACAAATGTAACCAAACAAATGTAATCGCCTAACAATAAGAATTAAGAATTTATTATATATATATATTTATTTATTTATTACCAGGTTTTAAAGCTCAAAGTACGAATTAAATTAAATACAGTATACTGTATCTATGCTAATTGTGATCGAATTTTTGAGACTGAAAGAAATTAATTATAAATTTTACTTGCATTCTTACTTATAGTAACTCAGTCAAATTTTTTTTTGTTAACAGATGACGCCACTTTCTATTCAGGGAGAATACTAAGTGGCGGGGCGAAACAAGCCCTTCCACAGGCTGCTCACACCTGCGGAGGAGTCAGCCGGATTGTGGAGGACGGGGATCGACGGGCCGGGCCGGACCCCATGATAAATATTTTCAAGGGGTGGGACCCGAGACTCGAACCCGGGTCCTCCAGAGTGGAAAGCCGAAGCGTTTCCACGCGGCCATAACTCAGTCAATTGAAGAGACTCGTGATCAAAAATAGAGCGCATTCAATTAAGTCAAGAACTAGAAATTCAAGGATTAGTTCAAATCATCGAGTCAACTATAGCGGCTACGAATGAAAGGACAAATTGCAAAAAGACTCGTGATCAAAAATAGAGCGCATTCAAATAAGTCAAGAACTAGAAATTCGAGGATTAGTTCAAATCATCGAGTCAACTATAGCGGCTACGAATGAAAGGACAAATTGCAATAATTTTTATATCAATTTACAGAAAGTTGTTATGTTAAAAGGCATAGAATGGCATTTTTTTCATTGGATTTATAAACTATAGAATTTTTTCTTTTCAAATGTATTTACTTTTTATGCATTAAATATACAGTCGAAGCCGGTTATTAGGGAGTAGGCTATAAGGGAAATTCGGATATAAGGGACAAACGCGTCCGGTACCAGCCAAAACCCATGTTTTGTGTGTATTTTTCGTCGGTATTTTGCACTATGGTATTTTGTGATGACCTACTTTTCATCCTGCTTTACCTCGGCCTGCCATCAATGTAATTTATTTAAAAATAACAAAAACATCATAAAAAGCCAATTTTTTGCTTTTTTCTCTCTCTATTCCCCGACCACAAAATTTCTTGTCATTATTGATAATTTAAAAATTAATGAATACAAATTAAATTAAAATTGTAGTTCTTCTAAAAAGACAAAATCCGCAGGGGGCATTGTACCCTAAAATGGCGCCATCTAATATATAATTTGTTATTTAAGTTCGTAGTTTTGGAGTTATACTCCAAGTTTGTGATTAAATGACAAGATTTCCGCTGATTTATATGAACGGGTAATATATAGTACTGTATTAATCATTTCCCATTTTATGTATACCGCAGATACAAGATCAATAACCGGTAATCGAATAATTACACGCGCTGTAACCTAAAATGGCGCCATCTAATATATAATTTGTTATTTAAGTTCGTAGTTTTGGAGTTATATTTCTTATCATTATTGATAATTTAAAAATTAATGAATACAAATTAAATTAAAATTGTAGTTCTTCTAAAAAGACAAAATCCGCAGGGGGCATTGTACCCTAAAATGGCGCCATCTAATATATAATTTGTTATTTAAGTTCGTAGTTTTGGAGTTATACTCCAAGTTTGTGATTAAATGACAAGATTTCCGCTGATTTATATGAACGGGTAATATATAGTACTGTATTAATCATTTCCCATTTTATGTATACCGCAGATACAAGATCAATAACCGGTAATCGAATAATTACACAATTCAAACAACCGATATTTGCTTAAAACTGAAATAACAACCCTAGTTGAAAACTCTTCAATGTTTATTTTGCTCACCCGATGATGCCCCGATTTGTTGCACCAAAACAAAGTCAACATCGCTTATAAGGGACAAAAAACTGTAGGTCCCATCTATTCCCTTATAATCGGCTTCGACTGTATATGATAATTTTGTAGGAAATTCAGTTGCGTATACTTAATTTGTTGTAAAACAATTTGTGTTTGCCATAATTATAAATTTTTTTTCTTAATTGACGAAAAATTTGCCTTTAGGTCTAATATAATTTCTGAGATGAAGTAAATTTTAATTAAAATTTTGCACTATATAGAGTCTTCGATATTAAATTTCTTTAGATATAAAGTTACATACAGTAGATCTAGTATATTCTGTTCAAAAATATAATTAAGTATACTAAAATCGTACTTTATAGTGTATATATCATTCCATAATATTGTATACTATATACATTATTCGATGATAAGTAATTCGCTGATAAATTTATAATGTAGGGTAAGAATAGAAAATTCGTCTAGGGGAAACTGGTCCAAAATGATCCCCTTAAGCAAAACACGATAAAAATTCAAAATAAGTTGTTATTGGATTCATTTTTTATATATATTTTGAAAGATTAGTCTTCCAACTTTAAGGAAATATAATGGGGGATCGTTTCACCCTGACGGATCATTCTGGATCAGTTTCCCCTACTAGAATATATGATTTTTTTATTGTTATTTTTTTTTTTTGAAGTACACTTTATCGAATAATGTACATGTTAATTTCAAACAGTTTATTAAAATCCTCAATTTTCTATTTTTCATAAAAATTATAATAATATGAACTAGAAGTACACTTTATCGAATAATGTACATGTTAATTTTAAACAGTTTATTAAAATCCTCAATTTTCTATTTTTCATAAAAATTATAATAATATGAACTATAGAACATATACTGTATATGCTAGAATCTTTCAATTGCACCAAACAAAAAATACTAGGAGATGGATTGAGGCTAAGGAGCAGTTAAAATAAAGTAAAATGTTCAACATATAAATTCATATAACGCAAACCTCGGATTACGAACAATTCTGTTTACGAACAAATTTTCCGATCACAAAGCGTCTTGGATGACGTACTGTGTCTCGAGTTACTAACACGCAAGCCGTCAACATAAACATTTTCAATGATAATGCTATGTATTACTTTAGAAACATTTTAAAACGTAGACAAAAACAAATCACACTAGACAACTTTTTAGCGAGATAGAGGCCCAGTGGGTCTGAAGCAGAGTCGAGTGGTGCTAAGAGACAGAAAAAAGAAAAAGAATCCCCTTCCAAACAGTAACATTTCACTTCTTCACCATCTTCCACTTACGCCATCAATTCTACGCCACAGTCTATAAGTACGGTAAAACTAAATTAAATTTTCTTCTATATTTAATCTGTTTAGTGTTGTGTTTATTTTTTTTGTGATAGACTTAATGGTTTCCATTAATTTTGTGTTAAGAACTTGTGTACAAAGTACTGTTATAAAAGTTTAAATAAGCAATCATCCGGGGTCCAGGAACGGATTAATCCATTTTACATTAATTCCTGTGGGAAAAATAATTTCGGTTTACGAACTTCGTAAACCGAGGTTTGACTGTATAATAAACAATAATCTAAGTACGCCATATAATAGAATTTTAATTTATGTGCACTTTTTAAATTAATTACAGCTCAAAGATTGTTTCAAAAATTAATAATTAACAGATAAGGTTTACAAAATCTTTCAAAACGTGATTAAATATTTCCTAGCATAATGAACAATTTTTTCCAACAATATGGCATATATATGTAACGCAAATATTAATAAATTTCTTGCATTAAAAACCGAGACGTATGGGGAATTGCTTCCATTACATCAAAATAATTAAAATAAGTTACTTGCTGCTTCAAAGGGATTAAACAATATTTTGTTTAATAATATTTATTTACATTATTTCATGATTTATGATTTTTAAATTTGCATTTAAGTACATTGATTAATTTTTGTCTTTAACGCAGTGATGGTTGCACAAATGGGTCAAGTGTTCAAATGAACTTACTGCTGGCTCGCAAATGAGCCTAGCTCAATTATAAAGAGTTTTATCAAGTAATAAATAGGCACGCTATCATGCTGACATACTACAAGGGACAAATCCAAATTTATTCATCTTTTATTCCATTAGGAATGGAAACGATAAAAAAATAATGGTTTACAGTCATATATAACAACAAATATATTTATGAATGACTCATGAATTTACTATAATTTATTCCTAAATAGGCTAGAGGGACAGAAAATTTATCTAGTTTAATGTTTTAACAGATCATGTTGTTTATACAAATCTAAAATTAGACATGCAGCGAATTTTATTTTCTGAGAGATAACTAGAAAATTCTCAGTTTAAAACGATAAGGAAATTTTCTTACTCTTCCCAAGGGACTACAAGAATATTTGTAAATAAATATTCTCGAAATTCTCATGAATACACTTTCGCAAATCAATTCTCTTGTATTGTATGAATATTTGCTATCAAAATTCAACTCTGTTATACCTATGGATAGAGAGAAATTTTGATAGCAGATATAAAATTTTCAAAATTTATAACAGAACTTTGCAGATAATCTCATAATTCCAGCATATTGGAGACCTAGAATGCGCCTTATTTCGTCGCATTCCGATTTTTTGCAATATTCCCTGCAATCTAAATATCCAAGAACAAATCAGATTATTATGATATAAACATAACACATATAGTAGAATAAGCCATCTGATGAATAATGGATCCAACAAGTCCAAATTCCTTTAAAAAATTTTGAGGTTTGAACACAATTTATAGTACGATCAACGATGAGTACTATACATTCGGAGGATAAGGCGGCGGCCACCCCCTCCATATGAATAGAGGAGAAGAAATGTACCATATAACCCTTTAAAGCTAACCAATCACCATCGAGTACACAAAGCGTCACGATGTGTCGCGTTGCCAAGACGCGTCGCATTGCGTCGCTCGCCTTCTTACTATTGTCCGTCCACTAAAGCCGCGCCTAGCTAAGGTGGATGAGTCCAAACGTGAAAGGGAGAGTCGCAGTTGGTATAATGACGGGTAAATTAATATTATATTAAGTATTTCAAACGTCGAAGCTAAACATTTAGCATTCAACATTACAATAAACTTCCATTCAACTTCAATTATCTTGCGTTTGAAAACATCCAATGTATGCAAAGCTGTCATCCCTATTTTGTCACTGGACTCATTCAGATCGGAAGAGTGAAGCTGTCATCCCTATTTTGTCACTGGACTCATTCAGTTAGGGCACGCGTATTTGCGTCGATGGTCGCGGCTAAGCTGGACGGACAGTATCCGGTAATAAGCAGGAGCGCGGCGCAATGAAACGCGTCTTGGCAACGCGACGCGTCGTGTCGCTTTGTGTCCTCGATGGTGATTGGCTAGCTTTAAAGGATTAGTACAAAAAATATTTCATGGAGATCTGCAAAATGATACCTAATTAAATATTAATTTTAAAAGTGATATTTATGATCAGTTATACTAACAAAAAGTATCAATATCTATCTCTTTTAGACGATAGAATTCATATCACATAATTTCTCAGTGCATTTTGGCAAACAGGAAAAAATAAATTTTTATTTAAACATATATTTGTTACTAGCTATTTACATTAAATATTTAAAATATTAAATTATAAAATTATAAATACATCAATTGTTCTTTAATAACTAAAATTCTTTCAAAAACCGAATAATTTTTTTTTTAAATTCACATTTACAAAATGCATTTCGGCCATCAGGCCCTCTTCAGTTGCAACAAGTTGTGAATTTTTATGTTTACAGATCAAACCACATCTTCTCAAAACAAAAATTATCATTTTTCTTAAATTTTATATTAAAACATAATACTTTTATTGTTGCCATACCC
>AYEL01067792.1:0-55210 GCA_000484575.1 Olivierus martensii
AGTAAGTTGTCTCTGTAACGAAGTGCGGTATATTCACGCCGTGTCACACTGGACCATCTCACGCCTCACAAGACTGTCTTGACTTGATTCATGAGAACATAGAATTAGGCTCAGCTAAGCACGATGCAGAGCATATCCCCACCAAACTTCGGTGCAACGCGTACCCCCACCAAACTCTTCCCGTACCCCTGGGGGTACGCGTACCACACTTTGGGAAACACTGCTCTAACCTAATACACTATGATTCACTCTTCACCACTGGTCATGCCATGATGAAACCTTGAGAATGCAAAGATTGAAAGATCAGTGGGTCTGTCTGCGTACCCAAAATATTTCTGGGAAGTACAATTATAGTTGTTCTACGTAGTCATCTAGTTGACCTTGGAGTAACTTACCGGAATGTCTTAAAAATTAAAAAAAAAAAATGAATTACGTTTCTATACTAAAATTATTATTTGCGATTGTCAGTAATAAGCAATAAAATTTTTAATTTATCGTATTTATTGTAATAATTAATAATTTCTCTTACAGAAGAATTCATACCGATAAAATTGATAGAGTAACTGGGGTATTATAGAATACCATTTTGTTTTTATAATTTATAAAAAATTCTAAAAAAGCAAATATAGTTTCTCATGTATTATCACGTTTCTACGGACATTCCAATATAACATATTTAAACATGGTTGCCATAGTTTAAATATCTATCGTGTAATTTAAAAAAAAAAAAATTATTTAAAAGGTGCAAAATTCCATATTGCCCAAAAGGTATGGGTTAAATTAGAAAAACAGTATTTTCTTCCAGGTAGTTTGCAAGAGTATTAGATAAATATGTATTTATAACATGATTTTATTCAATATTTGTACCATTTTTTTTTGGGTGGTGAAGATTTTCGCTTAGACATAGTGATAGCTTACTACAAAAAACAAAAAACACCTTAGAATAGTTCATAGACTATTCTAATTTAGAAAGTAGTCTGATTATATGTCTTATCTAAATTTTAATGAATCAAACGTTAACTTAAATTATAGTGGTAGGACTGAACGTGAATATTATTCCATATTGTCACCATCCATACGATAACATTTGAACAAAACGTACTTCAATAGAAGCTAAATCTCTCAAAATACGAAGAGATATCATGAAAGGTGCTTCCTAATACTCTTAAGAAAATTAGAAAACAATTATCATTTTACTTACTTGTTAGTCTTTGCAGATCCGATGATTTCAGATGTAATGCACTATGATTCACTCTTCACCACTGGTCATGCCATGATGAAACCTTGAGAATGCAAAGATTGAAAGATCAGTGGGTGTGTCTGCGTACCCAAAATATTTCTGGGAAGTACAATTATAGTTGTTCTACGTAGTCATCTAGTTGACCTTGGAGTAACTTACCGGAATGTCTTAAAAATTAAAAAAAAAATGAATTACGTTTCTATACTAAAATTATTATTTGCGATTGTCAGTAATAAGCAATAAAATTTTTAATTTATCGTATTTATTGTAATAATTAATAATTTCTCTTACAGAAGAATTCATACCGATAAAATTGATAGAGTAACTGGGGTATTATAGAATACCATTTTGTTTTTATAATTTATAAAAAATTCTAAAAACGCATATATAGTTTCTCATGTATTATCACGTTTCTACGGACATTCCAATATAACATATTTAAACATGGTTGCCATAGTTTAAATATCTATCGTGTAATTTAAAAAAAAAAATTATTTAAAAGGTGCAAAATTCCATATTGCCCAAAAGGTATGGGTTAAATTAGAAAAACAGTATTTTCTTCCAGGTAGTTTGCAAGAGTATTAGATAAATATGTATTTATAACATGATTTTATTCAATATTTGTACCATTTTTTTTTTGGGTGGTGAAGATTTTCGCTTAGACATAGTGATAGCTTACTACAAAAAACAAAAAACACCTTAGAATAGTTCATAGACTATTCTAATTTAGAAAGTAGTCTGATTATATGTCTTATCTAAATTTTAATGAATCAAACGTTAACTTAAATTATAGTGGTAGGACTGAACGTGAATATTATTCCATATTGTCACCATCCATACGATAACATTTGAACAAAACGTACTTCAATAGAAACTAAATCTCTCAAAATACGAAGAGATAGCATGAAAGGTGCTTCCTAATACTCTTAAGAAACTTAGAAAACAATTATCATTTTACTTACTTGTTAGTCTTTGCAGATCCGATGATTTCAGATGGTGCAGAAATTTTTGTATTTGATTTTAAACTGTGATGTTTCCCATTGAGGAAACTGAAACTGAGGCCAAAGTATGTCGCCACTTATCATAAGAATTCTGCATTATTACAGTTTCTAACACCACTTTCTCTATGAGAAACCATGCTATTCCATAATACAGTATCCCAGTTACTCTATGTATCATATTAATCAACTGATTTCAAATTATTGTTATGGAAAAGTTTTTACTATCTACTATCCGTACATCATTTGAAGCTATCTGGATGGCATATATAAATAATATGTATTTCTGTATTTTTTTGTCAATTTTAATGCTAATTTAATCAGCATAGATGTTACGATGACGTCACGCATTGTTGCGTCATCACGACATAATAAATTATCGGTGTTTGTAATGTCATTCATTGTTCCGTCACCAAAGCGTCACATTGGAATGTGATGTCATTATAGATATTCAAATAATGCTGGTTAAGAAATAAAATATCCCTACAGTGCTAATACTTAGCGTCACCCATTGACACTAATATAAATTAAAATTGCAATAAAAATGAAATTCTAGCCTGCAGGACTAAAGGATGTAGCATGACTACCCTGGTCCTCAAATGAGGACCACTAAATTTTCTTGCTAGTTATATATTTACTATAAAATAATAATAATATTTTTTGTGTGATAAAAGTAGAAAAGCTTCTTATTTATTTTTTAATGCTTTTTGCATCAGTTGGCAACACTGATTACTCACAACATAATGTTAAGGTAATTACAGTACTTCATAATTTTTCAATGTACAACTCAAAAATTTGATAGAAAAAATCTGGTTGTTAATGGATGGCAGAACATCCCTACCGAATTTCATGAAAATCTAATTAGTTCAAAAGTTATTAGTGGAAAGATACACAAACAGATCATAGTCTGATCTTATAAGCCTCCATTTCCTTCGGAAAGTAGGCTAATAAAAATAATAATTTCTTTCATATTACTTGTAGAAATAATTAGCTTCAAAATAATCTTCGTCATGCAACAAAGAAAAATTATTATTTAATAAATCGACATGAAATACTTGCTCACGCAATTTAATAGGCATTAAATCATAAAAAACATGTTTGAATTTTAAAGAAAAATTATCATGTTTCATCAGATTTTTTTAATGTATTTTTCTCTTACAGATGGTATGCTAAATATGCCAAATATGGATGAAAAAAATAGATATTTGTCAAATTTTACAAAATCTTTTGAGCTATTTTTATTGGTATGCAGCCAAAAATAGAAGAAATTTAAACAAGATGATCGAAAAAAAAAAAAATTAATTATTATGAATTTTAAAAATATAAAACTTTAAGTATCATAAATTTTTGACACTATTATGTATAATAATGTCATAAATTTGTGATAATTAAAAAAAAACATTATATAAAAAAAAGGATTCGTTTGAACAGAAGAAGAAAAAATTATACAGTAAAAATTACTGAAAATAAACTTCAATAATAAAGATGAGTAAGGTCAGTTTATGTGTTCATCTAGAACAGGGGTGGCCAACTTGTTTGTCATTTAAGATCGACTTGATATGTTAACAATGAATCGCGATCTATCTTCGAAATTCTTCGGTCTGATAATTGAGTCTTGAGATCAGCACTTTTTTAATTCGTAGATCTCTAGTTACAGGATAATCCAACTGATATTTACTATAGAGAGATAAAAAAATGTCTTTCCAAACTAATTTTCTTAGCTATAGCTACTGATGAGTGGCAAGTCAAACAACATTTCTCTTTTACCATTATAAAAAAGTAGTGATGCTTCCATTCCTCGTGAAAATGGTATGTTTTAGGTTTCTTTTGTTTACTCATTTTAAATATAAGTGTTCTAAAAAAATAATTTGATAAAATATAAAATATAAATATAAATAACATACAATAGTGAGAAAGCAGCGAGGCAACAGTCAACCGAACGATTTAAGAAATATCAACGTATTTTTTATTTTTTTTTTGTATCAATCCCTATGGGGGCTGTGTGTTAGCTTATCCCCCGAATACGAAAAGCGCGCGAATGTAAAGAGGATACGAAAAAGTAGAAAATGAGGCAGGCGAGCCCGCTGGGTGGTCCGAGTCCGTATGGGGCCCACTGCAGGCCCCCAGTGACGGATGTGGGCACCGCCAAGACAGTCCCGATTCCGTATAGCAGCCCACAAGCGAGCCCCCAGTGACGTACATCGGAACCACCAATGCGAGGTGACCCCTTTAGGAGCCTTTTACTCCACGTGGAATCGGACTGTGGGCATATTTTTACCTCCTGCCCACAGAGGATATCAACGTAATATAATCTAAAGGCTGGTTTATAGTCCAACTGCAACGACACGTTTTACTTTGCTCATAAATCTGAAACACAACACTTCACACTTCAACTCTCACAACTGTCAATTCATAGGCGTCATGTTGGCATCGTCAGTGAATTTAGAATTTTGTCTATATCCTCTGCCGCTACCGACTATTCAGTTTTGGGTTATATTCAGCAATAATGCGAAATTTTGACTGTAGTTGTCTAGAGAAGGTACTATGCAGTAAAAGAATCGTCCGATAACAGACTGGATTCACACTGGTCTATGACCACGACTGACAACTTGCGATAGAACATGCACATTGATCTAGACCGGCTTCACGATTTTTCAACCAATAGCAACTATGTAAACAACAGCCAATAAGAGCTGATGTAGCATACAGCTCGTAATAGATGGCCAAATGCCTTCTTTCTATTGGCTATCGTAATGACGTAGTCGCTGCGACCGCGACAATATTCAGCAAGTTGAATATTATCGTGGTCGCAACGAAGAGCCGTGAAGCGAGGCCTGATGAGATTGTTTCTATAGCAACGGTCGCAGTTGTGGTCGAGATCGCAGTCGCAGCCCCAGTCTTACGAAAATCGACTACAAATCGTCCTGCGATCGACCTGTTGGCCACCCCTGATCTAGAAGACATTTATAGGAAAATCTGATAAAATGTTAATATTCTGTAGAATGTTCGACTTTAGTCTGCATATAGTCTTACAAGTCTACTTTCAACATTAATAAGTGATAATCTTAGAAATACGAGAAACTGTACATTGTCTTGGATAACATTCATTGAATAAGATAAATTCTAATCTTCTAATTGGCATACAGAGATATCAAAGTTTTTCTGTCAATAAACCTGGCAAAAGATGCAAACATACAAGTTTCAATTTTACGATATACTATATTAAACATCTCAGATAATCTTACATATGATTTCGATAATTCCACACAATACAGAACCGTTAAAATAATATTATATCATGTTTTAAAAACATTAATTAATTCTGCTAATGATGTTTATAAGATCTGATTTCTTGCAAACAGAATTATATCAAGAAGTGCACTAGAAGATATATTTTTAAACAGAGATGTTAGATTGCAAAGTGAGCTAAATAAGGCTAACCTAAATTTATCATAAAATATTATATAGGTCCTTCATATTATTAACATACTTTAACCAAGTTTTTCATGTTTAATTTGCATGACAAATCAAGTGGCACAGCGATGAGTGTAGTCTATCTAATTCAAGTTCATAGTTTCTGATTGCTTCTGTTAAATATCAATCAATTAATCTGAAACTTTATATTCGAAAGAAATATTCAATTGGATACGGAAGACAAATATACAGCCAAATTAATAAAATAACTAGAGAAGTTTGAAAATAACAAAAATTGCCAGAAAAAAAATAAAGATTTTTTGTATTCTCCTTCACTTCTGACATTTCCGCGTATCAAGTCAAAAATAATTCGCATTTACAGCCAAATTAATAAAATAACTAGAGAAGTTTGAAAATAGCAAAAATTGCCAGAAAAAAAAATAAAGTTTTTTGTATTCTCCTTCACTTCTGACATTTCCGCGTATCAAGTCAAAAATAATTCGCATTGTTCAACTGATTTAAATGAAATTTGGTATATAAATGTTTCTTAACCCTTTAAAGCTTTCGAGTTATAAGCTTTAAAGGGGCACCATTTTCGAGTTGTATAAGCTTTAAAGTAACGCGACGCGTCGCGTTGCCACTACTTATCGCATTGCGTCGCTCTCCTATTTACTACCGGGTAATGAGAAGGCAAGAGACGCGTCACGTTACTTTAAAGCTTATAATTCGAAAATGGGTCCATGGTTACTAGACCGCGGGTTAAGTGAGCCGCGAGTTAAGTATTAATATAAGTATCGCTCAATTTATATTAATACTGTAACTCGCGGTTTATATTTTAAATTCATATCAAAATTCCAAACATTGATATGAATTTTCTGTGTGATTTGATCATTACAAAATGGTTGAACGTGCAGTTAATCTCACTGATCACGAGATTTAATGACGAAGATGTCTAGGAGTGATATCACAAGCGATTGCTTATCAAGGAAGCCATGATTAAACTGTGCGCTAAGCAGACTCGCGTGTTACTGAACCGCGTGTTAACGGAGTCCGACTGTACTTACAGCCAAATTAACCCTAGTGTTAAACTCTGATGTTAGTCCCCTAATTAGGTTCTATTAGACAACTGCAGTAGATCAATATAAAAATTATTATAAAAAATAACAAAAGAAACATAACTATTTCGATAAAATTTGGAATTTAGATGTTATTTATGTTTCTTAAATTACATAAATAACATCTATATTCCATATTTTATCGATATAGTTATGTTTTTCTGTTACTTTTTTTTTCAAATTTCAGTATAATCAGACTGAAAATAGTAGTAGTATTCAATGATGTTGCAACATATTATTCTCTCTTAAAAAAATAAATTATTTTTAGCATAAAGACATAATAATATTTGAAAAAGCAAATATCGATAAATTATAAGTGATAATTTAGAAGCAACTACTTTATTGAAATAATTTAATTTTTATTTTAAATTGTTAACCAAATTATAATTACTAAACTTTGACACTTATATCCTAAACTCTCAAAATTTATCTTATTTTTTACGTACTAGATATATTTACAAATTAAATATTTAGGTCGTGCATATTTAACATTAATTAACATCATGAGGTAATTATTTCTATAGTATTTAAATATGTAAATAAATACTGGTTTAGAACATGAACTAAAATAATTTCAGGACAACTTTGGTGTTTTCATTTTTTTTATTTTTATCGAGGAAATTATTATTCTAAGTACTTAGATTAGCATCTTTTAATATGAAATTTATTATGAGGAATTGTTTAATAATACTTGTATCCAGCGCCGGATCTAGATATTTTAGAAAATGGCGCCACCCTGTTCTCTTCAAACTCACGCATATTTATACTGTACATAAAGATATGTAATACTTTGGAACCGGGAATGTAATGACATCAGATGCATAGTCACTAAAGCAGTGATCACATTTGTGCAATTTTTCGCAGCGCGCGCGACTGCAACAGCAACGACAACGAGTTGCAATCACCAAATAGTGGTCACACTGGGAAACGTAGCTTGCGATGAATGGATATTCAGCCAATGAGAGCACAATAAAATCATCTATCCTTCTTGCATGCGTCAAAAATTTTCTCGCTTTTCATTGGTTGCGAGCTTGCAATTGTCGCTAGGAAAACAAACTCTCTTGTTTTCAAGCACGATTGAAGTCGCATGCTATTCAGAGGGGGTTTAGCAGTTTATTGGAAGAGCCATCGCTATTGCTACCGCGCGCACGACGAAAAATTGCATAATATGACCACGGCTTAAGAAATATATAAAAAAACTTTGATTGGTTGGGAGACACTGTGATTTTATCAGTGACGGCTCGTGGGAGTGCTGCAACTTTCGAAATATGCATATACACTGTAAATACAGTTTATGCTATAAAATATCAAAATTATGATTAAAAAAAAATATTGCTTATTGTCGATAAAATTATACAGTTTGGTATAATTCAAAATTATTTAATAATAAAATATAACTCGTGGGAGTGCTGCAACTTTCGAAATATGCATATACACTGTAAATACAGTTTATGCTATAAAATATCAAAATTATGATTTAAAAAATATTGATTATTGTCGATAAAATTATACAGTTTGGTATAATTCAAAATTATTTAATAATAAAATATATTCTTCTTGTTTTGTTTCACGAAAAAATATTGGTCGGGATTCGAGATTACCTATCGCGAGTTTTCGCGTCTATCTGTAGCGCGACGTACCGAGAGTCAAATCGTCGCGTCGCGTAGCTGTCCAATCCGTCGCCACATAATTGTACCTGGATGGTGTACATAACCGCAGCGCCGCGAAACTCGCGGCAGGTAACCTCGAATCTTGCTAAATATCATCGATAAAACATTATGTCTAATTTTAATGTCCAAATATTTAAAAAGACAGAGTAAACACGATAAGTACTACAAACCTATTATTACTGGGCAACCTGCACGTCTTTAATTTTAATGTCCAAATGTTTAAAAAGACAGAGTAAACACGATAAGTACTACAAACCTATTATTACTGGGCAACCTGCATTTAAACAATAGTGGAACTGCGCGACGGAGAGTGTCGCACGCTTTACACTAATAGCTCGCATCCAAGCATGTCAATATGACGTGCATATGCTTGCGCGAGTAGAAATATGGCACTGTGGTAAACACAGTGCCTGCTAGCGTTATTCGCTCTCCTAAGTGCTACAAGATAGATTTGTATTATTTTTTATACAAAATTAGAGAATTGTATAGGATTGTAAATAATAAAATTAAATATTACAAGCAAATATAAATTAATTAATAAATATATATTTAAAGAATAATATTTATATAGAAAAATTATGGGTGCTGCAGTTCCGCAGTACTTATGCACGAGTCGCCACTGATTTTATACAGGTATCAATGAAAATAAAGTGGTATCTATGTTAAAAACAATAATAATATATAAAGCATATTTGCGATATGCCAATTGGGGGGAAAACAAATATTTTGTTTAGACAAATTGTCATTCAATCATGTAAATAATAATTTGGTAGTCACTGTTTTCTCTCTTCCTTGATAAGTATTATATGCTAGAAAAATACATGTACACCATTATGCAGGAAATATCAAGTTAAATACAATTAAGTTTGTGTGTGAAATTGCAATTGCATTTTGACGCCGTTCATAATTTTCGCCCTAGGGGACTGCCTCATTCGCCTCATCCAAGATCAGGCGCTGCATATATTAATAAAAAATGAATAAAATGTATTGTTTATATAGTATTATTATTTACATTCAGGAGATTAAAACGAAAATTAAAATTAATATTGATTAAAGTCTCATCCAAGATCAGGCGCTGCTTATATTAATAAAAAATGAATAAAATGTATTGTTTATGTAGTATTATTATTTACATTCAGGAGATTAAAACGAAAATTAAAATTAATATTGATTAAATAGAATAAAAATCTTAATTAATAAAAAATATATGATAATGTTATCCATGGTTTAACTTCTTATAATCCTGTACAGCACAGATTTGTCTATGAAAATTTGGCTAAATGCTGGTAGTAGACGTTTCGCGTCGCATATCGATGCGGCGTCGCCTATAAAAAAACTGCTATATAGGCGTGTCGCGTCGCACACCGCGCTGCCGCGTGCGACGCGACATGCCTTTCACCAGCAGACAGTCTACCATTTTGCCGAAAATTTTTTATGATATAAACAGAAACATATCCAACTTGTATATGCCTTATGGGAATTCTAATACAATCTAAAGTTTCAAATTTAATTCTCTGTTGAATGCTTTTTTTGTACTCGAATTTATGAGTGCGATAGGAAAAAATACTCAAGACAAAATAAAGAACGATGCTTACCTGACTGGTGGAAAGTAGCCAATTTTCGTGTAGAAATTCATTCAGAAACGGAGATTCCACTTCCAGGTACTTAGAAACAACATATAAACAGAACAAATGACGATCCACGCCCTTTCCACACATGGCATCTTTATAAGCGTTTTGATGAATTTCGCAAGCATTTTTGAACAACTGAATTCGTGCTTTATTCTGCAAAATTCGAAATCAGTCTATTGAAGATTTATGGAAGAAAAGAACACATTAAAACATGGTCTCTTTTCTTACCGTATAAGAAGGATCATCCATAGATCTGACCCAAGCACACGATTCTTTAGTAACGGTGCGAACTGTTTCCGTTCTTCCATCGCGAAACAGGCGCAACATAGATGATTCGTAAGTTAATCCGAATTTCCCTGAGTCCTACAAATTGGAAATTAGTGAAAGGTATTCCAACAATTAGATTTTTTTCAATTCAACATGGACTTACTCGGAAGTATGCCAATTGGAGTGCCATCTGGATATATGCATCTGGACTAACTCCACACGTTTTAATGAAATTCTTGCCAAAATCTCTATGAATGTAAAGTCTCTGGTCAACATCATCAATTATATTCTGAGCCGATGCGGTGCAACTTCTGATCAGATCAATACACTACAGAAAACAACGGTCACTAATTATTTTAATAACTAAATGATGGAGTAAAAATTACTCCAATCACAGTAAAAATTACTCACATCTTCTTCCAGTTCCCATTTTAAACGAGTCGGAAGAGGTGGTGGTTCTGTCACTTTTTCGCCAATTCTGCCTTCTTCATTATACCTTTAAATTATTATATTTTTATTTTATATTTAACATAAAAAAAACATAAAGAATGATAGCCGACTTACTTGTTATACAGAAGTTCATGCGATAGACAATATTCCCACAATTGAGCCAAAACAGGACCATCAGCACTATTCGAGAAATATTTCTATCAAACTATAATATATACACGGTTCATAATTATTAGAAAGAGAAATTATTGATTTTTTCGTTAATTAGCGGCATAACCGTTATTTACGTATATAGAAAAAAGTCTGTACGCTTAGAGTTTTCCCCCTAGAAAAATCGCCATACATGATGTCATAATTTTTAAACCAATGGCAATGAAGACGGAAATATCATTGATTTCTTCCTATTTCAACGAAATTTTTAGCAATTAAAACATTTTTCTTAACATTATAATTTCATTATGCAAAAATAAAAAAATTGCAATATGAATTATGTAGAAGGAAAAGATGGAATTAATGATATTTTTATGTGATTAATAAACCAGGAAAATTTTATGTAGAACATTGTTTATTAATAATAATAATAATTATTATTATTTTATTTTATTTTTTAATTCCGCGTTATAATGAGATTTCGGTATATTTTATGCTAGATTGATAATAAAATTTACTTAATTTTTTATGTTCGTATATTGGGTATTAAAAATATGTCAAAAATGGAGGAATTATTATAGTTTGCGATTATTTTTTTCCTGAAAAATCTCGGTATTTATTTCATTTATTAATCTCGAATCCCAGGATTTAAATTCCTAATACAGCTTCTGTCATCATGTGATATTTTCCTCACGTTAGTTGGTCATTCTATTCTGGTTAGATTACTTTTTAAATGCTTAAAATGTAAGTAAAGTAATTATTTTTTAGTATCTTTTAACTCTTCTTTCACTGATAATAGAGAAAGCTAGGGGCAAAACCGGATACCTTAACTATGAAGTCACATACTTTAGAAAAATTTTCAAAATTATGTTAATAGGCTTCAATAGTTGTTAATCTATCAGGAACTATGGGTTTTATGTCAAAAGTGTGTTTATTCCTTAGGTAGGAGAGTTTTTTAATAAAGAGTGCAAATACTAAAAAATGTGTCATCCTCTTCCTTTGTATTTGAACAAGTCCCCTTGACGCATACAACGCTGGATTTATCCTTTCTTTGATTTGGAATATGCATATAGTTCGCTACAAAATATGTAGGTGTTTTCTTCTTCCTCTAAGGACGATTCTATATTTTCAATGCTTTTTTTCACTTTTCTTAACCTTCATTTCTTCTTTCTTTCATTTCCAGAGACATGAAAGAAAGGAGAAATGCTTTCCCTTTTGTGTCACTGATTTTAGTTTTAAAAAGGTTTAATTTAAAAGCCTTCTTATCCTTTTTTTGGGGTATACCGACTACTGGGATATAAATACTACTCGGTTTTGCCCTACCACGAAGTGTTTTAATAAAAATGCCATATCTACACTCAATAATGCGGTAAAATATTGATTAATGTGTTAAAATATTTCTTAAAAGTTAATGAATACAAATATATATATATATATATATATTGATAACGATTCTTGGTGTGTATGGCACTACAGAGTGGTATATGCTAACCACAAAATCGAAATGTTTCAGCACAAAAACTTTTAAAACATTTTAGCAAAACAACTAGCGTGCATCGCAGTCTCCAATTCAGTTTCTACTGGCATAATCTTGATTTGGGAGTAGTTTGTGAGTTTTCTGCTAAATTGCAGAGGGCATCACGGAGATAAGTATACAGAATATAGACATGTAATCGTCATTTTAGTTGCGAAAGATTCTAGCCAGCACTGAGAATGTAAACTTGCAAGTTACGTCCCAATTACACCATCAAACTTGTAAAAGAAGAAAAAATCCAAAGTAAATACTTACTAAGAATGCTCCAGATGCAATCCCATCTAAACGCGAATGAAATTAAATTTCAGAATGAAAAAGATCTTTATTTCTAATACCACAAATTTCTTTTTTTACAAACCCTTCCATTCTTTCCGACGATAAGATTGAAAGATTTATCCATCCACAGATTATATCCTTTTCCGTGAAGCAGATTCTTCACGTAAAAGTCACCTTTTTCCGGTTTTTCCTACAGACAAATTTTGGTTTATTTTATGCCTTGGAATTCGAATTACTAAAAGAAAAACACACAAAAAAAACTTACTAGTTCAAATAAATCTTCGTCCAAGATAACGATGAAGGCAGCCTAAAAATAAATAAAATTATCAAAATAGGATCGACTTAGATCATACAAATTGAGCGCTCCTGTTCTTACTTTCTCGATTATATCCAAAGATATCTTGTTCATACCTCTGGAGAAATAATCTTTCCTAGCTTTAGCCCAAGTAACTCTAAAATATATATGTGTATATATATATATATATATAAATCTGCTTTTAAAACATTCTATGATAAGATTATTTTAAAATATTTCTCTTACGAATGTTTTACCTGTCGGCTGTTGTAAGAGCACCTAAATGTGATTCTCCATAATCTGGATTATATTCATCCCGCAAAATCCAATCTAATAAACTGGAAGAAAGAAGTGTAACTAATCAATTTCCTCGTTTACTTCTATAGATATTTAACTTTCATGAATATAAGCCATAGTTTGAACTTACCATTGTATTTCGTGTGGACGAAGAAGCCGATGATTGTTGTATACCGGAACCTTGTAGAATCTTCCTTTACTTCTAACTACAACGTGCTGACTATCGGAATAATGCACAATCTTATCTACAACAAAATTGATGAAAAAAATTTAGTAATCTATCTAAACCAGGGGTTCTTAACCTTTTGATGATTCTAGACCACCAATGGATTGTCCAATATGGTCCCATACCCCCTTTACTTGACTGTCGAAATAATCATCACCCTTATATTAGTTGCCAATATGACTTCCAAATTTGTCAACAGCTTGAATTTACTGTACTTTAGAAATCGAGTCCCATACCCTCAGCATTTGGTTCCCATACTCCCAAGAGAATATGGATACCCCCGGCTAAGAACCCCTGATTTAAAATGTCAATCTTCGAAGGCATCTTTAAGTGATTGGGATTGCTCATAATCCTAATACTGATATATGGAAAGAGATGAAATTCCACTTTATGTGTGAATGTGTGGCCCTTTCAGAGCTAAGGTATGATCTTGGGTTGCATTTTCCTGAACAGAAGATCATTTTACAGTCCCATTAAAGAAGATATTTTACCTTTCAGGGCTAAGGTATGATCTTCTTGGGTTGCATTTTCTTGCACCAGAAGATCTTTTTACAGTATCTTTTTCGTGATTAAGACGGTATTCTTTTGGGATGATCCTGTTGGAAATGCACAGTAGACCATTGGTGGTCACATTGCTAGGGCTGTGTAAAGCCCCCTTTACACAGCTCTAGCAATACCCTCTTACAATTTACAATCGATCTAAATTGTCTATCAACAATAAAAAGTAACCTACCAGTTTCTATTCCTGGTACTCGGACAGTATTGAACACTCTTTCGTATTGCCAAGAGCATAGAGGTATCAAATTCCTGATCATTAACTAAAAAAGATCAAAATTAATGATAATTATTTCCAAAGCCACAATCATTAGCAATAAAATTATCGTATGCGTTAAAGACAGAACTGTTTGACTATATTTACAATTATTTTCTCCATTATCACTATCAATATACTCACAGGTTTGAGTGTTTGTCTCTCAATCTCTCTTCTAAACAGAAAGGCGTTATAGATAAAAACTGCAGCTCTAGAAGATTGGGTTGCATGGGGCGTAACTAAAAGATCCTATTGATAAAACTTAAATTTAAAACAAAGTTACGGTTGTTACTGCACGAGAATAAATATTATTAAAATTAATTTTAGGACTTACAACTCCAAAATAATTGCTGTTAATTAATAGTGGGCTTCTTCCACGAAGATATACGTATTCTTCCCACCAATCGGATATCTAAAGAGTTCAGAAAGTTTAATTAAATTTAAGAGATATCGCGAATTGTGTCGTAAAAGTAGACTTACGTAATTAGATGCCCACCAGGATTTTAACCATAAGAACCACTGGAGCTTTTTACCCACACCATTTTGGAACTCCAATGCCATTTTTTCTCTATTCTCGTAATCTTCTTCCTTCAGAAGTGGTCTCACCGATTTTAAATACTAGAAAAAGCATTTACATGAATACAGTAGATCTATAAATTATCAATGATATACCACTAAAGGATATGACTTTCTACCCTTCTGATTGTATCTTCCAAACTTGGAACTGGAAGACGAGGTATAGAACTTTGAAAACTATACAAGAGAGGTTTTGTTTTTCCTTGCAGTAATTTAACAGCCATCTGTACACATAAATGATAATTAGTACGTTAAAATTATTATAAAAAGTGCTTAAATTCCAAAAAAATAATGAAAATCTTACAGCCCAAATCTGAGTTTTTTGTGAGACTTTACTTCCATCTCCGGAATCATACAGCCAACCTTTATAAGTAAGTAATAGTTTGAGTGTCTGTCTTAACATTATGATGACAGTGATCCACAAAATGAAACTGAATATTGAGCAAGTGATGAAAAACGCTATCAATGGTGTAAAGCGATCTCTGCATGGATTTAATTATTATTTAGAAACTAATTAATGTTTAAAAAAACAAAATAATTTTAAATTTACTCACTCGGGAAGCCAAGTGTTGATAATTTTCATAAAGCCATAAGATACGTCATAAGAAAGAAACTGTAGCAAAGTGATCATAGCGATCACTATAATGAGGCTAATGGGCGATGCGGGATATATTCCACTTTTCAAGTTACTCTGCATTAATGAAAGATGGATTAATTTCGTCAATAAACACTTTCAATTAATCAATATATACTCACAATTAATCTGATATATCGCTTCTTCCACGATCTCCATCCACTCTTCCAGATCATATGCAAAACTTCGCGATTGTAACTGATGTTCACTCCTTCGTGAGTGATAGTAAAACTAAAAGCTACTGCAAGATGTGCTTCTGCCATGTCAAAATGTCTGTAAATTCAAAACAAAAATGTGTATTGAGATCATACATACGGATTGACTGCTCAAATGTTAGAAAAACGAAGCAGTCCGCCATGTTGGTGGAGGGGTATTTTTATCTCTCTATAAACCATTATTAATTGTATTATTAATCTTTTTTATGTATTAATTATAAAAAGAATTAATAATAAAATCTTGGATCAATATAATGTTCAGTGGATCGGTCCGCGTGATAAAGCAGTTGCATTATGTCCATTGTATTATTAATCTTTTTTATGTATTAATTATAAAAAGAATTAATATTAAAATCTTGGATCAATATAATGTTCAGTGGATCGGTCCGCGTGATAAAGCATTTGCATATACTACCTTGGAGAATTCGGGTTCAAATCCGTGTCTCAGTTTTTCAGGAAAGGGGTCCGGGTCGGCCGTCGAACCCCATTCTTCAATCTTCCAATTGACCCCAACATGGATGTTGGCCAACCTATAACCTATGGCCAATACCCATAATGGATGGCCATAGGTTCTAAAAATGGCCGCCGCCAGATACAGAATAGTCCAAGAATGATATGGCGGCTTGACTTAAACAAACCTATATGTTCTGGTAGTTAGGATCCTATAATACTATCCGTATGCAACCATTGATAGTATCAGCATCTCTTACCATTACTATCAGAGAACTTCGTAATTCAATAATAATTGACAGAAAAAATACGAATATACAGCGGATTCTCGTAAAACGCGGAGGATACGTTCCGCGTTATAGGAAATCGCGTAATACGAAACATATATTTAACGATTTTGTGCAAATTTAAACTTGTCTCTGAGTTTCAACACTAATCGCATATTGCTAATGGGATGTGAGTTATTGTGTGCAGTGTGTTAATTAACTTGTTTTAAAGATTTATTTTAATGAAGAAAAAAACAAAACAGAATACAGGTAACTAAATTTTTAAAATATATTATATACAAGTAGACCCCGAATAACACGGATTCCGAAAACGCGGATTCATATAACCCCACCGAAAAGTTGTTGAAGTTGTCATGGAAACGAAATAAACATCCTTTGGTTTTCATTATAATCAACAGATATAAGGACTGTTTATAGCTTTGTATGAGTACTAGTCGCAGTTTTTTCGTGGTGTTATACGAATTCGCGTTAGAGGAGAGCGAGTTATACTGGAATTTACTGTACTCATATGACAACTGCTACTTGTGGGGACTACCGGACTGGAGGTTTGTTATAAACTTTTTTAATACAACACACAGATACTTTTTACATGATACGATTTCTGTTTAGCATGGTTGTTTTTAAAGCACGTTAAACAGAAATCGTATCGTGTAAAACGAAAATTTGTAACATTATCCTTGATGAAAAACTGAAATATTGCATAATTCGATTATGGTGTAAATCCAGAGTTAAGGCTGGGTCTCACAAGCGTAAAACGCGATGTCAGTACGCTGACGTAAATGCGTCGCGCACGACACATCGAGCGTACCGATGTTTAGACTGAAAGCGTACGACGCCTCGTAAATAAACGACGTCGTTTAGCTATTGGCTAATTACTGTGTCAACATTTGAATTTTTTTATCGTTAAAGGAATCGATATTTTCTCATTTCTTCCAGAAATGCTTCATTATTGAACGTGCACATAGTATCTTCTCCACTCGTCATACTGAATTACGAAATAAAACAATCTCTTTTCTGATTGGACGAATGGGCAACGTATTCTTGGCACAGCGCATAAAGTTGAAGAAAAGTCAACTCCGGCGTAACGACGCAGCGTCTAGCAATATACAGGAAGTGACATCATCAGCATCAATACGCCGACGTATTTACGTTGCGTTTTACGCCTGTGAGACCCAGCTTTTAGATAAAAATTATAATCAGATCGCGTGATTGTTCTAATCAATTAAATTGCTTGGATGGCATTATTCTGCCGATATTTTTTTTAAAGTATAATATAGAAAATTTTTGAATTTGATGATTACATTTTTAAAAAAGTTTCGTTAGTAAAGTAATTATTTTATAAATAAAATGAGATATTAAATTAAGCAGTAATAAATGTCAATCATGATGGATTGACTTCAGTAATAGCCAACAGTCAGCAAAAGCAAAACCACTGAAGTGGAAGGGTCACATGGTACTGGATTTTGAGATACTACATCCTTTTTATTAATTATTAGGATCTAGTCATCATATTGTGAGGTTGCCGCGAGGTGGCGCTGTCGTCGATATTCGATTCAAACATCAGCGATCAGTTCCTGACACCAGGGTAGAGTTTAAAGTGATCTCCAGCACTAAAATATGCCGAATTTATCAGAATGTGCCGTTTGTAGGCAAGCGCGTTATTTTAATTATTTACGTGTTTAATGTCCGAGCGGCTAATATTGGCTTCGTGAGTAAGAGGCACAGAGGTCCGGGTTGAAGGAGAGACACAAACGACGATATAATATATATAAAGATAATAATATTTATTAACAACTAATATTAAACAATAGATGATTACAATATTTAAATGAAGGAGTGAAAACAAGGAAACGTTTGTGATGTGTACAAACTCCTAACCAATTTAGATATATTATAATTTGGCGAACGAGCAGAATGGTTCGTAAATGTTAGTATTAGCGAACGAGCCTAAATGGGTTCGTATCTAAGCAGTTAACAGTCGGGCAGTTGGCAGTCGTATAGCTCCTTAAGCATATCGCTACATACCTGAGTATGGGTGAGTCGGACTTTAGCTTCTTCTCAGAGAGGACTTCGTTATCTCTCTGGATGTCTTCAGAGGTGAGGGAGGACCCTGTTATCTCTTTGGCTGTGTGTTGAATAGGTAATCCAGTAACTCATCTATAAGTCTACAAGGAGTACTAAGTTATCTCCCTGAATAAGGTTCATCCAAGTAATCCAATGAACTCATCGACTCAACCGACACAACTGTGTGACACAACAACCAACAAAACTGGCGCAACCCTCCTGACTCGTCCTCTCCTCCCGCCTTTTTATCTGTTGGCCAAGGAGGGCTCCTGAGTCAGTCCTGACATCATTCTGATGTCGAAATCTTAGCTGTTAGCCATGAGAGTTCCTCGTTGATTGTCCGCCATCTTTATCGTTTTAGTTCCTCATCTAGGCGGTTCTCAACCCGACTGTTTAGATAAAGTGAATCAAAAAGGAAGCTAAGTCAGCGTTTCCTTTACTTTCAACTGATAAGATTTGTGTGAAGTTACAATATTATATAAAATTAAATAAAGTATTATTATGGGTGAGTCGGACTTTAGCTTCTTCTCAGAGAGGACTTCGTTATCTCTCTGGATGTCTTCAGAGGTGAGGGAGGACCCTGTTATCTCCCTGGCTGTGTGTTGAATAGGTAATCCAGTAACTCATCTATAAGTCTACAAGGAGTACTAAGTTATCTCCCTGAATAAGGTTCATCCAAGTAATCCAATGAACTCATCGACTCAACCGACACAACTGTGTGACACAACAACCAACAAAACTGGCGCAACCCTCCTGACTCGTCCTCTCCTCCCGCCCTTTTATCTGTTGGCCAAGGAGGGCTCCTGAGTCAGTCCTGACATCATTCTGATATCGAAATCTTAGCTGTTAGCCATGAGAGTTCCTCGTTGATTGTCCGCCATCTTTATCGTTTTAGTTCCTCATCTAGACGGTTCTCAACCCGACTGTTTAGATAAAGTGAATCAAAAAGGAAGCTAAGTCAGCGTTTCCTTTGCTTTCAACTGATAAGATTTGTGTGAAGTTACAATATTATATAAAATTAAATAAAGTATTATTTTACAAATAAAATAAATTGATTAAAATACTAAATTATACAATTGAATTAATATTAAGATTAACATAATTTTTATAACATTTATAAAGGAATTAATCTATTAAATAATAACAAAATGGGAGGTCTCCCGGGGCCTCACAATATCTATTAACGTAAATGGGATACGTCTGTCCACCAAAAGAAAGTCAATTTGCTATAACGTCGAATTTACATTAATAAAAATTAAAAGAAATATTGATAATGGATCGATTCCGACAATCTATTTGGAAAACAATAGGAAAAAAATTCTGTTTAGAATTTTTAGCAACATTAATGACCAGTTTCAACTAAGAAGGAAGATTATTTCTAAATTAACAAGCGAAGAAAAACTACAGAATACAGGTAGGCCTCGATTAGTGCGAATAATGGGTTCCACGAATTTCTCGCACTAATGGAATTCACACTATTCGAATTATTAACTATATGCAAAATATGACAATTGATTCTTGCTTTGTGAAATTCCGGCCATTAGCCAACCTCACGATGAATAACCACAATACTAACTGTTTAAGAAATATTTATTTTCATATTTTATATCGTTGTTCAACATCTAAATTAATAACTTACCAGGAATTGCGTCTCATACCATCATCAAACCAACCGCCAAATCGAAAGCAGAAGTTGAGCGCAGCTTTTATGTCGCTCAATCACATCCATTTTTTGCTCTAACGTAATCACTAACCTATTCTTTTTTTCGTTTCCTGTTTTATCATCAAAAGTGTTCCTCCTTTCATCCATTTCGATACTTTTTAAAAGTTTAGTTGATTAAACCATTATAGTTGTCATCACTGTATCAGAGGATTTCATTCACCTATTTGAACCAATGCGTGATCTCCACATGACTGCATTAGGCCTAAATTCCTGTACAGTTCATCCCAGCAGATCCACATATATCATCTGTTTTGTTTCTCTTAAATTTTATCGGTAAAAATTTTATTCTTATTTGAGAATGATATAATTGTTCTTTGTCTCAATTTTAAATTTTTACTTTTGACTAATTTATAAGTATGAAAAATCTCCTCTTTGTTATAATTCAATGGAAGATTCATTTCTATTATGTGCCAAAGTATTTTGAGTTATTCCATTACAAAGAATAAACAAGGTTTCCTTCAAAATTTTTTCATATCAAAATATTGATTAATTTTTTTAATTAAAATAGTACATAACATTTTTTAGGTATAAAATAGGTTAACTTAAAAATAAAATCTGCATTGCAATTTATTAGATTATGTATATAGTTTATTTAGATTACTATTTAAATATGTTTGTACAATAATAAAAATGCTTTTTATAATATATTTTAATATAAAATTATTAGAACTCAACCAAAAATAAATTAAGAATTTCATTGCTTCTAATTTGCCATCCAGCCAACATACCACTTACAAGCCATTGCAAATCTTTTATTCTATTTATGATTTAATAAATAATTTGTATAGTTTTAGCTCGATTAAAAATATTGAGGATGATTATGTTTGCAACAGATAAAATATCAGCACCACTTAATTTTTTATAGACTATCATTATTTTCTTAATAAATTATTTAAAATATGCTTAATGTGTTACCAGAATGTTACAAAAAGTGAAATTCAGACCTTTCAATACAACTTTTTATCTTTTAATTGAACATTTATTAATTTACTGGATCAAGATATCTGTAAAAAAAGAAGTAAGGATAAAATGAAGGATATGTATGGAACATGATAGAGCAAGTCGGACAATCAATTCTTGAATTTTTGGGGGTCGAAATATCACAATTATATTAATTAATTCGGATTAGGTTCGAATTGAAGTGTAATTAAAAATTTAGGATTGGGTTCGAATTAAAGGGATAATTAAAAATTTATTAAAATATCGACGGAAAATCAATTAATTAAAAATTTATTAAAATATCGACGGAAAATCAAATTTTTGAGTAATACAACAGAAATATGAAAAATATGATGAAAATCAAATTTTTGAATAATATGATAGAAATATGGAAAATATGATAGAATTTGAGATTTTGACCATTTTTTCTCGATTTAAGCAAAAATAACAAAGTTTTTGGGTTTTAAACTTTGACTGGTGTGACCAGTGATTGAAGTGCAGGAGGGGTGGAGGCATGACTGATCACACCAGGCAGTGGAGCAGTAAAGGTTAATAATTCAAAATCTTGAATTACAAAATAATTGCCTATTTTATTTTCTTAATTTTTATGGGGAAAAATACTCTATTTGGAATAAAATTGTATTTTATGTTGAATTCAACATGAAAGTCAACTGGGTATTGAATTTGTTATTTATCTGGTTTTTTTCAACAAAGCCTGTGTATGTCAAAAAAGTATAATTTTCAATTTTTTTATTATATAGTATATACTGTACTTTGCTGTTATATCTAATGTAATCTCGATTCATCATTTTCATCGGGACTCCCGAAAAAACTATGGATACAAGAAAATGATAGATGTGGGAATATAAAAAATAAAAAATAATGAACGAGTAATGAAACTTATATGGGGATATAGGATTAATGAAATTTATATAAGATATCAGTTTCATTTTCATATAACAGAAATAGCTTTGTTCACATACAAATCTTAAAATCAACTTGAAAGCAATTATTTCATTATCACAGATACAAAAGATATTTTTGGACAGAATTCATCATCAGTTAAACATTCAACAAATACTTATTTAATTTTATATTGTATATTATGTAATCAATTAAGCTAGTGGTCTCCAAAGTGGCGTACGCGTACCCCCTGGGGTACGCGAGATGATACCTGGGCAGAGTAATGAAACTTATATGGGTATATAGGATTAATGAAATTTATATAAGATATCAGTTTCATTTTCATGTAACAGAAATAGCTTTGTTCACATACAAATCTTAAAATCAACTTGAAAGCAATTATTTCATTATCACAGATACAAAAGATATCTTTGGACAGAATTCATCATCAGTTAAACATTAAATAATATAATAAATTCAGTCATTAAAAAGATTTAATTGTATATAAGCACACTGAATCAACTATAAAAAGGATAAACATCACACACAATAATTAAATCTAACAAAAAATATTACATATTCAGCAGGATAAAGTTGAAAATGGAAAAAAAGGTTGTACAGAAATAAAATTTTTTCCAAGTTTATCATCAAAAGTTTGTTAAATATATTATTCTTTATTTAAACATCACAATACAGCTCAATGGTTTTTCAATCTACTTTCTGAAGGAGTATTCTGATGCATAAGACTTTACATTAAGAAAATATCCTCTCACACATTCCTATTTTCACTTCTTTCATATTACTACATCAGTTCCTATATTGTTTTTATTCTACAAAATCCATTATTTTGACAATAGATACAAACTTAGTTTATTTTAGGTGGAATAATTTATTATACTTATAAACAAACTGGAGTGCTTTCAGCTTGATTAAGTCCTCTTCAGCAGTTTTAGTATACAAACATAAATAGAAGAAAAACTTGAGTTCAAACAGTTTAAATTCAAAATTAATTAAAAAAGTATGGTTGTTATGGTGATATACCAGCCATACTGTTATTTAATTTGATCAATTATTTCTTTATATTTAAAAAAATTTTATTAATTATATTTTATTACAGCTTTTGTAATTTGTTTCTTCTGCTCAATTTGCCCATTCTTTCTTTATAATGCATACAAACATACATGTTAAAATTCTGGTACAGTGAAACTTATGGTATTGGATTTTCTTTTTGGTTATTAGGAGGTATTTTATGGGAGGTAGCAAACACTCCATATTTCTTTTCTCTAATATACAATCTTAATCATTATAAGCAGCATAACAGCAAATGGTTTCTTAGAAACATGATTTTCAAAATCTTGCAATCTTCTGCTATACACACTTATATTTAAACACAAAGTAGAGTAGAGTCGTCTCTGTATATATGGGACTGGAGCTCGTCGGATTATTAAATATTCAATAAAAAAATGGAATTACACAAATGAATACATTCATGTTTATCAAGATTTTCTTTCATTGAGGGAATATTTAAATCTTTCACAAATCCCTCAATTTTATCCCGGTATTTTTTAATGTCATAAATGGTAGCTCCTACAATACCATAGAACGAAGTCAAATCACTAAACTTTTCTTCCAAATCAAGTTTCTTAATTTTTTCTGTCTTTTCGACCACAGTCAATGTCTTGTGTTTTCGTTTTTCACTTTATCTGATTTGTGGCATTATGTACAGATAAATAACAAACACTGATATAATAAAAATACACTATTTTACAATAAACAGTGTACTGAGCTTAAAACTTAGTCCAACTATAACACCTGATGCAAGTTATAAATAGTGACTGACAATTTTTTTACATCAGTTTCTCTTTCTTGCACATCGACAAGTTGTGATATGAAAATTTCATGTGGTCAGCACAGCGGTTCGCAGAGTGCCAGACTAATGGAAGTGTCAGACTACAGAGACTCAACTGTATAGCCAATTTTTATTTTTTGATTAAAATATTATCAAATTTGAAACAAAACTAATGAATATATTTTTATTAACTTTGATTTCAGTATAAAACATTTAAAATTTGTTAATATTTTTAAAAATATTTTATATGCTTTTACTATAAAATTTATTAAAAAATAAAAAAATTTTTCCAACAAATTACAAGATATTCATAAAATTATTGGGTTGATACAAAAACTCCTACAAGAGAAATCTATAATAACTACTTTATGAACAGTACAAAGAGTAAGAGAGGGCAATAACACAGCAATGTTTTTAATTAATCTATGTACTTTTATTGTTATTTAAGGATTTTTTTAATTCAAAAAGTATTTTTATGAAATTTGATTTTTTATTAAAATATAATTATCTAAAAGATTATTAATTTATACTTGATGAAAACTTTTCCTGAATGCAATATTTTTGAATTTTTCCAGAATTTCTGATAAAAATGAAATTTAGTTTTATATTGTGCTATTTGTAAGTCATCTTAATTTCACTAGGAAAGCAGCACACGGTGATTAATAAAATTTAGTTTTCCAACAAGTAATGGCTTAACTGTAAATAATTTTATATTCATGAGTTGAAAATTAACAAAACTAAATTGCTTGCACAAATATTTTCAAATTACAACTAATCATAATGATGTAATCAGTAAATTCTGTGAACAGCCAATGTAATTTACATGCATATGAATCTATGCAAAATGGTCTGATGTACAAACAACATCCCTTTTATCTGGTTCCTGCAGTTTTGTTTGTTATATATTATGATAATATATAGTGCAAAATAACAAATACAGTGGATTCCGCTTAATTGGGACAAATCTCAAAAAACGGAAACCAAACTAATAAATTAATACATAATTTAGACGCTTAATTGGGGCAGTAGCAGAAAAGTGGCCACGTGTCCTTAAGTCCAGCTCACCAGTTGTAGAATTCCATAAATTCACGGAAATACAAAATATTAAATACAAATTTATTTAACACAATACCTTAAAACATGTTCGATGAACGAGTGTACATTAGCAGTTCTATAAATATGATGAATATTAAATATGGTGAAATATGATGATTATTATTGAGAACACATAAATAAGAACTCCATCAATGAACAATACGTCAGATAGCGCCGAGCTCCTAATTCAAAAGTTCGCCGGAAGAGGGGAGAACGAGACCGGAAGAGGGGCGACCTCTGATGGTTGAGGAGTTGCCACAATTTCATAAAAAAAACTAAAAAATATTAATTAAAAAGCTTTCAAGATAGCAGAATAGATTAAAATCCTGTTTCCGTCACAACTTTGGAGTCCCTCTTCACTGGTTTTGTTGACTCCTGGACTGATCTGTGGTGATTTGCACTTTTGATTCAATCGCAATCTGAATGCAACTCCAAGACATTCTCCAATGTAAATATTTGTATATTTTGTATTTTACTGTTTTTATGTTTTGTAACTGATTTTTATTATAATAAAGTTGGTTGTCGGTTGCTCTCTCTACTTCCCCTAGTGCCTATCCACTTATCTAGATAGGAATATTTCTACTTTCCTTAACTCTCCTCACCTCTTCTTTCTTCCCTTCTATCTTCCATGGGCTAAGCGTTTGCACAGTCCAACTTATTCCTTTTTTCGACAATCTTATGTAGGCGTGCTGCATTGGATCACTTTAGCTGAATTATTGTCAAGAATTTATGCATCGCGGTGCATCAGGCAGCACTGCATCGCCTATATGATGCACTTATACAAATGCAGATTGGAGTCGGAGGCGCGACATGCTCAATCGCTTCAGGTAAAGTGAAATTTTACCTTTTAAATTCATATATTGGTGTCTATATTATAATAATTTATTTTATAGGTATATATTTAAAGTTTCAATAAAATATTTATTTTGGCAAATGGCATTATATCGATAGGTAAAATTCAAAGATCATGTAATTTATCGCTTTCAAATTTTTATGGAATTTTAAGTGCTAAAGTCTGAAGGTAGGCTTATACACGGGTTATGCATTTTTACCAATTTTCAAACTCCAAAGTCGGGGGTCGGCTTATACATGGATCGGCTTATATTCGAGTATATACGGTATATAATATACAGTGGATTCTGCTTAATTGGGACAGCCATGTAACTAGGCCAAATCTCAAAGAATGGAAACCAAACTAATAAGCTAATACATAATTTAAACGCTTAATTCAGACAACTTTTTGCTTAATTGGGACAGTAGCAGAAAAGAAAATTTCAATTTTTGATATATTTTAGGGATTTTTCGAAAGTATGGCAACATTATGCACTAATACTTCTGTGCTTTATTAAAAAGCACATTATATAAAAATTAAAACAACATTTTAGTACACTAATACTTGTGTACTTTCTTAAAAAAATTCTTAAATAAAAATTATAACAACATTTTATTGTACCAGTAATTTTTCAGGTTAAAATTTTCTACAAGACAATACAGACTAATACAATGGAGCGAGTCGTTTCTTATCATCTTATTACATACACATCGTTGACACACTGGCACTCCACTAATATAAACATCCATTCTTTAGTAAAATTATAAGTAAATATCATCGTTGATAAATTTTTTGCATCCTAGTACATCGTCGACACATTGTTGCCGCACTAATATTAACATCCATTCTTTAGTGAAATTATAAGTAAATATCATCTATGATAAATAATACATAACAATACTGTATTTGGCAACACTAACAGTATGAGAATCAGTTATTTATCGTCGTGAGTCTGGCAAGTGTGTGTGTCTACATAAGAGTCTACCATTACTGTAACTAGCAATAGTCATTTATAGTGTCGATTTTATTTAAAAATTTTAAATCTTTGCCAAGATGCCAAGAAATGATTTTACACTTTCAAGTATTCATTGCTGAATAAAATTAGAAGCCAGCCATTTAATACAAGCTATCGTAGATTCCTGAATATTTGCCAAGATGCCAAGAAATGATTTTACACTTTCAAGTAAAATTGCTGGGCTGGATAAAATTAAAAAAGCACTATTTAAAATAAAGCTATCGTAGACTCGCTGATATAACTGGTGTACCAAAATCAAAAGGCCGCCGTAGACTCACTGAAATAAACCAAAATCTATCATAGCACGATTTCTACAACAAGAAAATCAACTGTGTGATGAGTAAGCATTACAGAAAGAAATTCTGGGAATATCCAAAGGAAAGCATGATGGAAAGGATCCAGAAGTCAAAGAAGCATTAGATCATTGGTTTTCTATAGTTAGTGGGTGAGGCATGAATATTAGCAGCCCAGTGTTGAAGACGAAGTCAGAGGAGATTGCTAAAAAGCTAATAATTAGACACCTATTTTAATAAAGCATTAAAACAGGTACCTAATTATTATTTTTTTCTCTATTATTTATTTACCTACGAATTTCGTATTTTATTTTAGAATTTATTATTACTTCGTTTAATTGTGACAGCCGCGCATTAAAATAGGTAAATTATTATTTTTTACCTATTATTTATTTACCTACGAATTACATATTCTGATTATTATTTTTTTACCTATTATTTATTTACCTACGAATTACATATTTGGTACCTAATTATTATTTTTTACCTATTATTTATTTATCTACAAATTACATATTTTATTTTAGTTATTATTTATTTACCTACGAATTACATATTTTATTTTAGAATTTATTCATTATTTATTTACCTACAAATTACATATTTTATTTTAGAATTTATTATGATGACAGCTGGACCAAAATGGCTTAGTCCCAACGTGTCCTGATCTGTAGAGAAGGATTCTTAGGTTACTTAATGTTGCCGGGGCAGCCGCTTAATTGGGCCAAAATGGAGATCGGAAGAGCGTCGTGTAGGGGCAAAATGGCTTGGCCCGACGTGTCCCAATTAAGTGGAATCCACTGTTTATATATATGCGCTTAGCTTGAAACAAAATGGCTTGGCCCGATGTGTCCCAATTAAGCGGAATCCACTGTATCAAAATAGCTTAGTCCCAACATGTCCCAATTAAGCAGAATCCACTGTATATAATTCAAATGGCTTAGTCCCAATGTGTCCCAATTAAGCAGAATCCACTGTATTTATGATATATTTTAGTATATTGCCTCTGGAAATATTTGACTATAAAAATATTTACGAAATGAATTTTAAGCAGAAATAAACCTTTATTTCAAAAAGGAACGTTTTTGACCATTCTCCACTGTAATAAAGGTTTATTTCTGTTTAGTACTTGGTTTTTCCTCTTTACTCTGATTAGTTGCAGAATGTCTATGGCTTTAGAAATGAATTTTTTTGTATTAGTTAATCTGGATTTGATTTTATTCAAGAATTAGTTCATAAATATTTGCTTTTAATTTTATATAAAAAGCTATTAGCAGCCTATATATCATCTATAATTAGTATCACTTCATATATGCATATTCCAGAGAAATGAATCCCAAAAATCCTTGTTTGATTCCAGATCATAAAGAATTTTTATTTGAAAAATAGTCAAAAAAGTATAAAATTAAAAAATTATTACTCTAAATTTAACTAATAATTATTGAAAATTATGATTTATTTAAAAAATAATTCATTAAGTAGTAGTAGTAGTAGTAGTAGTAGTAGAAGTAGTAGTAGTTGTTGTTGTAGTAGTTGTTGTTGTTGTTGTTGTAGTAGTTGTTGTTGTTGTAGTAGTAGTAGTGGTTGTTGTTGTTGTTGTTGTAGTAGTTGTTGTTGTTGTAGTAGTTGTAGTAGTAGTAGTAGTAGTAGTAGTAGTAGTAGTAGTAGTAGTAGTAGTTGTAGTAGTTGTAGTGATAGTAGTAGTAGTACCTTGTAGTAATAACTGTTGTAGTTGTAGTAGTAGTTGTAGTAGTTGTAGTAGTAGTTGTAGTTGTAGTTGTAGTTGTAGTTGTAGTTGTAGTAGTAGTAGTAGTAGTAGTAGTAGTAGTAGTAGTTGTTGTTGTTGTTGTTGTAGTGGTTGTTGTAGTAGTAGTAGTGGTTGTTGTTGTTGTTGTAGTTGTTGTTGTTGTTGTAGTAGTTGTAGTTGTAGTTGTTGTAGTTGTAGTTGTAGTAGTAGTAGTAGTAGTAGTAGTAGTAGTAGTAGTTGTTGTTGTTGTTGTTGTAGTAGTACCTTGTAGTAGTAATTGTAGTAGTTGTAGTGATAGTAGTAGTAATAGTTGTAGTAATAGTAGTAGTAATAGCAGTAGTTGTAGTTGTAGTGGTAGTTGTAGTGCTTAGTTTTAGTCGTAGTTGTAGTGTTATTAAATCCAGATTTCGAAACATGATAAAAATTTTCCTTATTTTTTTATCATCATAAAGTTTGTATTTGTGCATAATATATTTGTACAAGATATTTTTATTTAAATCTATAATTTTTTAAATTTAGTAACTCTCTTAAATTCTGAGAGAATGTCACTTATACAATTCAGTATAAAAAAAATAATATTCGATATAAATATTTAAATAATTCAATATAAAATAAGTTTCTGTTCTTGTTTACATTCAAAAATAATAATTAATGCATAAATAAATGCAATTCATTACTAATTCAAGGTAAAATATACAATTTTCCAATGATATAAAGCGAGATAAACTAGATGAATGCATAATTTAGTATACATATCGGGCTATTCTGCTTAAATTTAAAAAATTATAATCTAAAAATGTCTCAAATTATTCGATTTTTATCAATAACTTCCATGGACGAGAATGCATCGCGTGCAGAAGGTATGGCGAGCAGAATGCGTAATGTAAATAATTTATTTCAATGACATATTGAAGGCCATCCAGTTAAAAATAATGTCAAGCAACTGCTTCCATCTAGTTGTTTCAATGAGGTTGTTATTAAATAAATGAATTGCAGAGAACACTTCTCAAGTAATACTCTAACCCAGTGTTTCCCAAACTTTTAACATATGTGTACCCCTTCTATAATTTTCGTAACGCTGAGTGGCTGAAATAAATCAATTTTTTATTTACTTTTCCAATAAATTATAGAACATTTGGATATATGTATGTAAATAATTTATTTATTTTTTAGTAATATTAAACACAAGCTGTTTATAATTCCGATTTTTTAAAAATATTCTGCGGATTATCCGGGATAATTCATTTCCCGGATAATCCGCAAAATATACTTAATTGCAACTCAATTGAATGAATCTGGAGCATCGAGTCCAGGGGCGGATTTAGGCATGGTCTTTATGAGCCAGGGCCCCCTTCGCTGTCAAAAAATAAAAATAAACAATTTAAATTAAAAATTTAAGAAAAAAATAAATTATACAAAATTTTTTCGTACCTAGATAAAATTTAAATCACTGGTTTGCAACACTATTTATTGTATTTGAATAAAATATTAAATATCAATGTTTTAAATGAGAGCAAATAATAAATACGGCTCTGTCTTTCTATCAGCTCTGTCGGTAGTCAGTAAAATAAAAATATATTTTGTCATTTGTCAGTTATGCAAATAATGTGGCAATGTCGGAATGGGAGTGAAAATCTAGCTCCTCTAAAGCAGTGGTCGCCAACTGGTGGTCCGCGAAAAAATTTTGGTGGTCCATGTAAAATTTCAAGAGAAATAGATTAACGGCAAAGTCAACTTTTGGATGCTTCAAAATATTTATGAATAAGTTTAAAATTTCTCCATACTCTTCTTTCAAACAAGCAGACGGCGTATAGGCTTTCTATCGGCGACACGTGCACTTTGCGTGTCTTGCGTAATTTCGATCATTCGTATTTCTTTGAGGAAAACACATCACGCCATTTTCGTCGCTTCGTGACTAATAACGCGTGTTTGTCATTGTTCTTACTAGATCCCCTAAAGTCAACAGGTTGTTAATGTAGTAGTGAGTTAAAGTATGCAGTAGCTTCTGTTTCTGATTACATAGCAAATGTGTAAGCTTACTAGTTTCAACTTTGTTCTCGTTATCCAATATAGTAAGGTTCGGATTACCAAAGTGATAATTGTTTAGTTAGAGAAAATATATATATATACAGTATTTATAGAATTTTTTTCGTAATAAAGTTTTGTTTTATTATAAAAGTCTTAATTCCAAAATCTTTTTAATTAACTGAATAATTGTTATAATAGATTTCCAAATTTTTTATTTGTTTTCCTTTAGTCTTTTTGTCTGGAGATGATGATAATCTCTATGTATACAACAGTCAAAGATCATAGTAACTTTAAATCCGAATACATCTTTATTGTATACAGACAGACTTTTAATTAAAAACAATTTCAGTATTGTATTCATAGGGAATAAAATACAATATGTCTAAAAGCAATTTTAAGTCTTAGAACAATGCTTTTAGACTTTGTTTGCATTTAAAAACGTTATATATTGTATGAAATTTCACGAATTTAAAATAAAAAACAATGTAAAACCATTGTTCATTGCTAGTTGCATGTATTGTAATTATTTTTTGTACTTAATGAAATTTTAATTCAAATGAAAAGTGTGGAAAGAATTTTTTTTTTTAATTCATCATAGCTACTGAATTTTGTTCAGAAAGATTTTATATAGAATTTAAAAAATACATAAGTAATGTGATATTTTAATAATTTAATTACTATACTTTTTATTTTTAGATATTGTTCTTTTTTATTTAAATATTTTCTTAAAAAATGAATCTTACGAAAATGTATTAATTTATTTCCGTTTTACAAAAAATCTTTAATTGATAACTTTAATTCTGAAATCAAAAATTTTACTTCAATGATATTTATTATAAAAATTCGTTATATATTCGCAACTTATGAGAATGAAGTCTAACGATTATTTACTAAAAGAAGACAATGAATTCTGGCGAATCTTTGAATGCTGAATTTAAATGATCGTTTCTTAACAACTGAATTATGCAACTTATAATTCTGCATTGTTATAAAATTAATAGCCTAAATAAATAAATATTGTTTTGTATTGGATAGTATATGCTACTAGCCTTATAATAGACCTACTTTAAGTTTAATTGCTATTCTTTTGTTACAAGAATAGCAACTAAAATTAAAGTACTGAATAGTATGGTATTAAATACTTTATAATGAAATAGCTTTTACAATAGCCACTCTCTTTTTCTGTAATATAAAATATAATTTTAATATACAGTTTAATGCATTAAAGCATAGTAAATACACGATTAGTTCGTGTAACATCGGTTTAACAGAAATTTATATAAATTTTTATTAAAACTCTTGCCACTTAAAGTAAGAAGTCCTTGGCAAATGATGATGTAGCAAACGAAAATGCATATGAAAGCTATTTAAAAAAATAGGAATTATATATTATGTATACTGAATTACATGATTTTCTAATGTTTTATGTCATCTTGACAAACTGTTTAATTTTAAATTCCGAATTTTTATTGCACAATATCTCTTTGAAATTGATTAATACGCCTGGACTTTTAGGATTTTTCGGAAAAGTAACCTAACGGATCCGCCATTAGCTAGAATAGAGGTAGCCAACCTTTTATAGTTCGTGCATCAATTTTTTTCATTTTTTAGTTAAGTTGCGCCATACAAACTTTCAGTAATTCACTGATATCGGCCAGTTAACATGTCACGTGGTCACTGTAACCCAATGAGGTTTCTCGAATAGCATTTATCTTCCATTTTGGATTTTATATTAAGTAATTTACGCCAATTATAATATAAAAAATCAATTTCTAATAATCAATACCTGTCTTTAAACCTTCCTGCGTAAATCCCCCGTTTCAAAAAAATCCATGCAGCTGTTCTTGTGTTATAAGTGAACACACGTGCGCAGGCATTTCAGATTTATAATATATATATATAAATTGTATTAAAAATTTATTTTTATTTTTTCTCTGGGGTTTAGTGCGCCACTTCTAATCATGCGCTGCGCCACAGATTATCCATCCCTAAGCAGGAATCTTAGACTGTCCTCTGTAATTTGTTTGGAATTATTATGGATCACGGTTGTTTAATTATTTGTAGAATCTTACCGCGATCTGAAAGAATTTGGCATATGATGTTAAATGCAGGCATATATCAAATTTAGATATTAAATTCGTTATTTGCACATGTATCGGAATCAACCATTTTAAAATATCAAATTAAATTGAGAATTTCATAAAAATTTGCGCATACAAAATTTAGTTTTATTCCTTCATTTGTTAAAAAAAAAAAACGTTGTTTGTTTTTGTATCTCTGCATTTCGGTTGAATAATACGAACAGAATGTATTTAAGAGCACACACGAAATGAAATACAGTACACATCGCATAAAAATGCAATGAAATCGTCTCGTTTTCTAGAATTCACTGCTACAGCACAATTTATATAAAACAAATTTAATTACTTAATAATTGGAGTAAAGAAAATCTCGTTCGTTTTATTTATAGTAATCTTTTCTTTAATTAATAAATTGTGCCTGTTAATAAGTATCCTAGATATTACAAGAGATAAGACCTTTATAAAGATGCCCAATCATTCTGATCTAATCCATGAAAGGTAGTTATTTTGATTGGCAGAACTATATCACCGACTTGAATTGTTTTGCCATCTTTGCATTTTTATCGATGCAAGCTTATTAATACAGTACAATAATAATACTATAGTCACGGAAACATCAATTTACAATATTATTTTAGGTAATATGAACTAGTATTTTCATACCGTATACATTAAAATGTTGTTGTTTATATAAATCTTACTGATATACGGTACAACAATGGTAAATGAATGGCAAATGCAATTTATTATTGACGCGCATTTCATTAAGGATTATAAAATATGAATTAAAAAATTATTATAATTAACGAATACAGTACTTATGCAGTAAATAAAATGTCTTTAGATAACTAATTAAATTAATTAACGAATCTTGTATAAATGTAAATTTTTTATATCTATTATATTATTAAAAATTAATTTATTTTGTTTCGAACTGTTTGTCACAGAATATCTTTTTTATAACGTTCTTCTAGTTATGTCGAATCCGAATCGATTATTTCAATATTATATACCTGTTCGTTCATGAAAATTATAATTTGTTAAAATTACTATTGTTTCTCAAATTTTTCCACTTGGCGACCCCTTTTACCCCGAGAAAATATTTTCGCGATCTGGGGTATAGAGAGATATAAATTAGGAATACGAATTAAAACATTTGCTAAAATTTTCGAGACCCCCAAATTTTGTATGGGGTCGCGATCCACACTTTGAGAAGCACTGGATTATAGGATTAATTTTAATACCGAATCGAAATTTAAAAAGAAAAAGAATCGTTGACTTGATTTCTATATACGTATATATAATATTTGTTTTACATAAAATCAGAAAAAAATATATGTAACATTAGTAGGTTTCTGGCAAATTTTGGCCGAAATGCACGTTTAAAATTTTAGTTTCCTTTACTGAAAAGTTACAGTATTGTATAATATTAATAAATACATTACTGTAATATTGTAATCTGTTGCAGAAAAGCAAGCTTTATGAAAAAGCATGTTTCGGGCTAAGTTATTTACTAACAGTATTGTATAATATTAATAAATACATTATTGTAATATTGTATCCATCTGTTGCAGAAAAGCAAGCTTTATGAAAAAGCATGTTTCGGGCTAAGTTATTTACTAAACAAACTAATTTTATTTACCTTTTCTATAATCTTGAACTGAATATATGATAAGGAATAACATTCTTTTTAAGAGAACATCATTAATGACAGTTTTTAAATTTAGATTTTGCTTTCTCATTAATTCGAGATTAAAGTTCATTTTCGTTTATTGCATTTGTCAATATTGTATTTCTTATAATAAAGTCTACTTCATTTTTTTCATGATTTTTCCAGATGCAATATTTTCCTGGAACTGAATTATATTAAAAAGATTAAAGCAGTTAGAATTTATTAGAAAAAGTTTTTTTGCTTTGTTATTAGGAAAATTTTAAAACATTTATATTCTACTCAAAGAAAGACAATAGTTACTTCTTTAGAAATATTTTTTTCAAGCATAGATGCTATTAACTTTGTCCTGCTACCTTTCCAAATATTGTTAGACAAACCTTTCAATATACTTTAAATTCAGCTAAATGTTAAGTCTAAAGTTTAAATTTGATCTTTATTAAGTAAAAAAATACAATATTTACTTTGAATTTTCTTAAAAGTTTAATTTAATAGTGAAGGAATAATTAGTGATTCAGAATGAGTTTTTCTATTTAAAATAATTTTTGTAACAGGAATGATTATCCAAACGGTTCTATGTGCTGAACTTAATATAATATTTTTTTATTTTTTTTTAAATATCACAAAAATTTGGCACTATTTTTGAATTTTTAATAACATTATAATTTTTTTTATTTTTTTTAAATATCACAAAAATTTGGCACTATTTTTGAATTTTTAATAACATTATAATTTTTTCTGTTGTACATGACATAAAACCAGCATTATGAACATGAATTTATTCCAATTAACTTCGTTTCGATAGTCTTATGCAATCAAAATGTCGATGAAAGAATTGAAAGAACTAAATTTGAATCTTAGAAAGATGCAATGCATTTAATCTTGTTTCAAGATTTTTCAAAATACATTATTTCTAATACAATTTCAACATATTGCAATCACTTGAAGATATATTAGTTATGTGAATATCTGTTTTATATGCTTATTGTGCAAATAACTCATCATCATGATTCCTGCTGAAATATTTTATTTCATGCTATCATTTGTTCTATTTTTTAATATAAGATTTACGATGCACTAATAACTTTGTAATGTCATTCGGTTTTAGTTTAGATCCTATTTATTAAAAAGTAATATTTGGTTATTTATTATATTGAACTGTGTTGTTTAAGCTGTTGATAGAAATTCATTATTTATAATGTTAAAATAATAAATAATGAAAATTTTAATTAGTTGTTGCGTAAATATAAGATTCTTTCTTTCTCATTGACATTCAAAAATAAATAAATCAACACTATAGAACTATATATTTGAGATTAACAGTTTTATCAGTCAGCATCATCATTAAAATAACGTGTTTACAGTAGATTTGCATGAACTAAAATCCAAAAAATTTGCTTGTTTCCAATTATTTGGTTTATTTATTTATTTTTATAGAAAATTCTAAATATAATATTTAAGAAATGATAAAATAATAATTTTCCACAAAACAGAGATGATTATGCTGATATGAAAAAATACAATTTTCTAAAACATTTTATTCAAGTGATTTGTTTACTTCTTTAAAGTGAATTCTTAATCAAGTAAACAAAATTCCAAAATATGTTTAACTTTTATGGAATTTCATCACTACTTGCAATCATATTTTAATGATCAGTTTTTGAGTTTTTAATAGAATTGCTTTGTAAAAATAATTGCTGTAGAATTTTGTTTAAATTTCAATCGTAACAGACGTGATAGCAAAAGAAAATTTTTTTACAGTTTTTAAATTAAATATTTGAGTTTTAGTAGGGGGGAAAAACAGTTTTTCAAACCAATAATTCCAGCTTTAAGAATCGATTAAACTACTTAATTGAAAGAATTGAATAGGAAATATTTTGTGTTGATTTGATAAACCATTTTTGCTGTTCCACTGGATAATTTTTAAAAATTTCCACTGGAAATCCTTAAAAGTCAGTTGATATTACTGTAATTGGATACGTAGAATAAAGTTAAATGTTTAAGAAAATTACATTCTACCAGCAGACTCTAGTCCTTGTCCCAGTTCTTTACAATTTTATCGTAGACTTCAAGTTTATTTCATCCTATTTCTCTACAGTTGACGCTTTATGGATCAAGCAATTATGAATTATAATATAGAGAATTTGGATTTCTAATCATCAGAAGCACACGAATATAATTAAAAACTTTTTCTACAGTGAAAAAGTTATAAATTCTTTAAAAAAATCTTATATCATAAGCAGTATATATTTTATATGTTAAACGTGTCAGTATAAATTGTTAAATTAGCATATAAGTTGCTAGAAATGTTAAGTTTATATTAAAATATTTTTGAACTTTGGATATGCATTTTAGATTAAAAATAGAATCTAAAATATACAGTATTCTTTTTACAGACTAACTAAATAGACCCTGTTAAATATTTTTACATTAAATGTCTAATCTAGGTTAAAATCTGCAAAATACTTAATGAACTATTTCTGCATTAAAACGTTTCGTAATGGTTAGCGTGTTATTCTAATATTTGAATAAAAAGAAGCCATTTTCAGTGTTTAAATTTTACAAAACTTGCGAATATTTAAATCCAATTATTTATCATGTAGTAAACTTAAGATTAAATATTTATTTGATGGAAAAAGCAAATCAATAAATTCGAATAACTCGTCTTTAAATACAAGTTTTTAATGAGGGTGAGATTATTAAGTGTAAACTTTTAAAGTATATTACAAATATAAACTGTTTTTAAGAACTCTGAAACTGATTAAGTTAATGTAGTTAACTTTAATTAATTAAAACAATCTGTTGAAATTAATACCGTGTTATTTTAATTCAAAAATTTTTACAGATGCATCATCATCTGATTGTCTGAATCAGATATTCTTTCAGTTTTTAAAAGAATGCGTTTTTGTTCTAGTCAGACATCGTGAGACCTTTCGTAACCTTAACAGCTAAGATACGCCTTCAAACTGGTTTTTTTTATCTCTCGAGATGCAGACCATCATCAGTATTCAGGTGAAATCCCATGAAAAATTCCACTCCAAGCTTAAATTTAAAAGTCTAAGTTATTTAAATGTATAAATTTTGATGAAGTTTGATAGATATTATAATCATCATAAATTTATAATATTCTGTGACCATTCGATAGAGAGCAGGGTCATCGTCATTACAGACACGAATAATTTTTTTTCTTTTATAGTTTTAAATTTAAACATCTACTTAATTATATCTTCTCGGATATTTAGTCGGTTATTCATCTATCTCCAGCTTTAATTTAAAATTGGGTTCACCGATTCAGCATTTTAAATAGTAGATGCTAACAACTCGAAACTTCTTTCTATTCGTAGGTTGGTTTTCTTTCAGTCAATTCCCGTAATTACAGTAAGCTGATTAGTGTTTTTAACTGTGATGGAAATTTTTCTTCGGGATTGGATTTATAATAATAATTTCACTTTATTTTTATGGCTAGTAGCTTTGTTGTTGGAAAACCGAATGTACTATTCGGCTTTCCAATAATTTAATTTATTTTTTCCTTAACTAACAAATTTTAATAATACAAGCAAATTGGGATACTCACTTATATTATATTCAGATCATTACTCAAGGATGGAATGTTAAAATAAATGAGATTATGTCGATCTCAACTGATTATCAAAATCGATTTTTATTGATCAAAATCGTCATTGTAAAAAATTTACTGCAGTGTTATCAGTTAAAAATTATTTGTGCGTATTAAAAATATGTTTTTGTTATAGTTTCATCACATCTATTGGAACTCAGAGTATAAGCCATCGTTAGAGTCAGAATTAATATTTAAAACAATGCGATTATAATACAAAATTTGTTTTTTATATATAAGATATATACTATGTCTGTAATATAAACATTAATTTTGTATTTTATAGCATCAAAATTAATCGAGTAATGACACTTCTCAAAAGATTTAATACTACAGAAATATATGCGAGGCTTTTATTTATCGCTGATTGAATGCTAAGTATGAAATCTTACAAAGACAGATACAATATATAGGTTAAATAAGTAATTCCTGAAGCTTATATTCGTGAAAAAATTAAATTATAATAATCACAAAGATGTGTGAGTAGTAAATAAATTATATGCTTTACATTTTTACACTGCTAAATAAAGTGTTACTAAAAAAAAAAAGGTTAATTAATTAATAAAAATAGTTTGTTTTAATAAACTAAAAAGTGCCTTTGGGGAAAATAATATAAAAAGTCATCCTAGATTGTGAAAAGAAAAATCCGTAATACTAAATATGATGTTCATTAATACAAGATTGTGTATTTAGATAATAAAAACTGATTTATCAGAAATGTCACATAATACACGTAAGTTGTTATAAAACTTTATTTAAAGTTTACGAAGTAAGATAACAAAATAAAAATATATTTTGCAATTTGTTATAATTTTAGTAGCCATCATCATATTTCTAGATCAATTTCTACTCAAATTTTAAAAATCTCGCTGAAATATGTCGACCTGGTCACATTTAGATTCATATCTTGAAACAAAATAGTGTCGTTTCGATTTATTTCTTGTCTTCAGAATTAATAAATATATACATTTACAGGATTTCCGAATTTATTCTGGAACTATTCCCGTACGTTGTCAGTATTCTTCGAATCCGCGTATAATAGGTTTCATTAATTGTATGTAAAACATCTTTCTATTTATTCATTACAATTAAATTAATGTATTGTAGAAATAAAATTATGTTCTCGCTTGATATTTCTTTTTCTGGTAAAGAGAATTACATTTAGCAACGGACTATATTGCACATTTAATATTAAAACCAACAAATGAAAGATTAAATGAATATCAGGAAGGTCTCTTACAGGTTTCTTAAGCTCGTATTTTTATTGCTTTTGCAACAATTTTATATTATGCTCTTTATGTGAAATTTGTATACGGTATATGGAATCCGTTTTTATCACTAGATCGATTTTTTTCCGAAAATAAATTGGCCTTATAATATTTTTGTTCTGATGTTATCATTCTTCCTATCATATAATTAATTAATATAGTTACATAAAGAATATAAAGGTAAAATAAGAAGAGAGAGCGATTGAAGTATATATTTATTAATAAATAAATAAAAAGCATAAGCTACAATATTGAGAAATTTAATCGTAGAAATTTCACAATAAACGAATTACTGTTTAACTTGTTAGTTGAACGTTTCTTTAACTGAAGGCCTCGTCTCCTTGCCAGTCCATATCACGTTATCTTTTAATGGCGTTAATTGACTAAAGTAATTATGATTATTGTTTTTAAATTTTATAAAAAATTTTCCGGAATTGCGAACCAGCAAAAAATTCCTATTCAGATCCAAAAACATTGTTAGAGGATTAAACAATTCATTTGTATAATTCTTATTTCTTTATATTCATATTAAATAAGATAATTTTATAATTAAATAACTTTAATCGTATTATATAAAATACAATTTTTTAATAATTTCAAGACAGTGCAAGATTTAAAACTTGCAACAGCTAAAACTAGATCCATCAATATATTTTAATATGCAGTATTGATATCAATAATTATGAGGACATTCACCTACAAGTTCCTTTTAAGCTTAAATATTTCTTATATGACTCGTAAAACATACATTAGATTACAAAACTTTATTATTTAATAATCAGATTTATATTTAATAACAATACAATTTAATTATATTGATAAATTTATATTCTTCTTTAAAAGATTTTTTAATTTTTCATGTTTTATGATAACTACTTAATAAGTTTTAATATATTTAATATTTTTACGGTATGAAATAATTTTGTAAACGTAATTATACGATTCATTCTAACATAATTATTGTAATTTATAATTAGTTTTGATCGTCTATCAACTTTATCATGTTTTTGTCATTTCAAAATAATCTATTACTCATAGAATAATCAAGGAAGTAGAAAAATCAAGTTGGATTCATGAGTTATATATGCTTCATGAATCATATAGTTTATAATAAATCAATCGGGTAGAAAATTTAAGAATTTTTGTTTTTCCAATTTAATCTATCATCAAAAAATTCCTCAAAATAGATGATAAAATCTGTTTTATCTATATAATGACATAAACGCTTATGATTCATAAAAACAGTCAATTTCTTGTGACTCGACATCCTGATGACATATAGTTTCCACTATAGAAATTTTCCGAAATATATTTTCTCCATAGCTTTCCGAACTGTTTATGTGTATTATTTTAAATCACGGTTTATCTACGTTATATAACAACCTCGCTGTATAAGCACACAATCGTAACAATTGCTTTATCAGATAACAGTTCTTTATACAAGAATTAATAATTTACAAAATTAATGCTCAAATATATAAAAAAGATTAATACAATAAACAAATCAAAAAACGAATCTATGTATAAATAAAATTTGAACTTAAACTAAGAATGAACATCAAAATTTATAATACAGTAAGATCCCGCTTAACGATGCTCCGTTTAACACTGTTTCAATATATCGCGGTTTTTTCGAATTCTGTTTATTTTATTGATTCACATTGGAGTGATTTTTATAACCGTTATACTCACATAAATCGGAAATCGCACTAATTTGTTGTTTTGATACTCCTATGCCGTTTCGCAGTGCGTTTGATATCAGTTTAGTGCAGTATATACGAAAGTCTGCTGGGGTCATAGTTCACATTTATGATCATTCATCATCGTTAAAGTTTAGCCACTATTATGGAAATTATGAATCAATGTATACAAAATGATTCAAATTTTGATAGATGTTCAAAGGCAAGACGAAGTGTCATGGATGCGATGTCTCGCTATCGACAGTTGCTTGCTGAACGAAAGAGGAAAAGGCAAACGATTTTTCGTTAGATGATTCTTAACGAAAAAACAATAAGTACCAAATGAGGAAGAACCTTCTTCATTCATCACAAACAAATTATTTACTTGAATATTTTTGATTTTTATGAATGATTTATGAATACAAATCGATATTAGCAATAAAAATGTCTATAATTAATGTAATACAACAGTAATTAATATATGTTACAAAATAAAAAAGGTACGCATATTTTTTTATTCACTGTCCCGTTTCACCTATTCCCATTATTTGTGTGTTAAGATGACTTCGATTAACGCTGTTTCGTTTAGCGCTTGGTTTGGAACGTATCCCCCGCGTTAAACGGGGTCTTACTGTAGTCATTTTAATTGTTGCAGTGAATTGATTGCAGTATATGCAGTACAGTATATGTTCATAAATTAAAAATAGTTATTCCTTCAGGATTATATCAACTAAAATTTCGATGTTTTTCTAGGTTTTTGTACAGAGTGAAGAAAAATGTCATCGTAATATCTTGTGTACTGATAGGGGACCTCGAAACAAGTCGAAAATGTCTAATGAACGTATGGTCTAAATGGCACCGTTTCGAGTTATAGCACCCTTTAAAGCTAGCCAATCACCGAATACACAAAGCGTCACGACGCGCCGCGTTTCCAAGACGTGTCACATTTCATCGCTCTCCTACTGTCTACTGTCCGTCCATCTTAGCCGCGACCATCGACGCAAATACGCGTGCGCTAACTGAACGAGTCCAGTGACAAAATAGGGATGACAGCTTCTCACATGGATGTTTTCAAACGCAAGATAACTGAAGTTAAATAGAAGTTTATTGTAATGTCGAATGCTAAATGATTAGTTTCGACGTTGAAAATAGTATATTTAACAGAACTTAATATAATATTAATTCACCCGTCATTATACCGCGTTATATATCCCTTTCGCGTTTGGACTCATCCACCTTAGCTAGGCGCTGCTTTCGTGGAAGGACAATATCTTTAGACCACATGCTCATTAGACATTTTCTACTTGTTTCGAGGTCACCTATCAGTACACAAAATATTACGACGAAGTTTTTCTTCATTTTGTATATAAATAGCTTTCAATAAAAATTAACACGTTATATGCGTATTTCTCTATAGTATAAGTGTGCAAAAATTTTTACGTAAAGAACACTTTTGTTAATTCTTTGATATAAAGGTTAAACATTGTCAAGAAATTAATTACAACGATTTAATTATGAATTCTGAAATAACATTATTGGCTTGAAGTATGTTGTGATTGTTCTGTCATTACATCAACTAGTTCGTTTATTCCTCTTTCATAAAGTAAGTAAAATAACTAATTAACGTGGTGCGTGTCAAATGCCGATTAACATTGTCAGAGGGAAACGATTAAACTAATCGATCAGTACATCATTGCAACTAAATATTATTTTTCTTTGGAAATAATTTCATTATAACAGCAGTTCTAATATGCAGAATATAAACTTGTTTGAAATTAAAGTGCGATTGTTTAATTTTATAATTTTTGGACTGAAATTGTAGAATATAAAGTTCGTTTTATTTTTTACAAAAATTTGCCATCGATGAATAGTGAAAAAATAAATATGTACCGAAAAAATTTAGAACATCTTTCTTTTTTCTTAGTTTTTGTAGGAAAGTGAGATAGGCAAAAACACGAAAAAAATCAATCCAGAGATCCAATAATAGTGATTGAATTTGTATCACATGTCATTTTCTGTAGTAAATATTACAAATAACCTTTATAATCTATTACAAATATTTATTAAAGAATTAACTTTCTTAGTAAATATTACAATAAATCCACATTAAGTCGAACTGATTGGGAGAAGAGGGCAATCCAAATTAATTGAAAGTCTGAATTATATGTAAAGGAATTACATGCATGTCAAAGCGTAATTATAAAATAAATCATATTTATTCACAGTACAACGATATATGTCAATTCATATGATATTAAGTCATAAATTTGACAAGAAAAATTTCTTAAAAACTATGGTAAAAAATAAAAAACGTTAGGGATCACAGAAACTCAATTTTGTAAAAAAATTTTTATTTTTTGTAAAAATCGACTATTTTTACAAAAAATAAAAAACTATTAACTATTTTTTAACTATTAATATGTTGAAATAGGACATGATTTTTCTAAACAATAAAATTCAATTAATTTTTTATAATTGTATTGACATCTCTCTTCAATCGAATTATATCTGAAAACTCCAGAATTCTTTAATATTAACACATCGCAATTTTCTAAAAAATAAGGCAATTCAGGTTATTGAAAGTTATATTATAGCTACGAATTATCTTTCTTATAATCATTGATGTTCTAGAAAACACTCATACAAATCAAAAGGATAAAATTATAAGTGGTTTTTGTTATTGTTGCGTAGCATTCTTGATAACGTAGTACTTTAAATTGTCACTACAGCTGTATTCTCAGTGTCATTCCTATCTGGTCTTATCAAAACTGTCTAGGGAGAGCCTATTTGTAATATTGACCTATTCTCCAAGATGATGAAAATGTAAATTAAAATATTTTATAGTATTTGGTTTTAAAAATAGATTTTTAAAAATCTTTTTTGTTTGTTCATCTTTATATAGGTCTATATATAAAGATGAACAAACAAAAATACTTATATATGCTGTATATATACAGTATATTGTGAACTTTTATCATTACATTCATAAATTCCATTTTGAATTATGGATAGTTTAAAATATTTTATATAGTCTAAATAAATAAATTAATGATTTAATTGTTACAACTTTAATATCTGGAGAACTAATAATTATTGTTATTATCGCGTCGCGTGATATTTCGCAACGTATTAGAATTCACACAAATTATAACGATTCACATTTGTATTTCGCAATTTTCTTTCTCGTTTTCATTCACTTGAATCTGTTAAAAATCTTGATAAACGCTAGTACAGGCATACCTGTTTAATATTGTCCCGCATAGCGTGGATTCGTTACAGCGCTATTTTGTCTCGGAAATATTTTTATAAAAATATTTTTGAACTCGCTAGTGGATCTGCCTTTTGATGTGTTTTTCAAGAAGGAAGATGTGACACAACTTCTCCATCAAAGCAGGAACCATAGTTTGATTCATTTACCATTAATAATTCCAATCTTATCTCTCAAATCTACCAAATTTGCCATATTCTGTCACAGCTGAGTATTACTATATTTAAAATTTCATTAATAATCATTTGACAACAAAATATATAGATATAATACAGATAATAAACGATGTTTAGAATTTACTATTGTTTAAATAACCCAATAAAGTAATGTGTTGGTTGCTGGTCAAAATAAATTAGTGTCAGAAACACATCATGAAACTATGCTGTAATAATCCCGTATAGTTTTGATTCGGTTATGTAATACTATACTCCTATTCCAAGAATGCTTACCAGCATTAAACGAAATACATCTTATATTATACTATAATGATTACAATTTAGTGTTTAGACTTAACTGCGGTTATTTGAAAATTTTTTATAATGTTTTATGATAATAAACGAAAATTATATTGTAATTTATGTATATTACTCTTCAAATTTATGTTATATATAGATTTCTGTTGATAATTCAGCTTCCAGAGAAAGAATTCAAGATGAAGGTTAAGCGGCAGATTAAGAAATAAACACATCAAGACTATAAAACATCTGAATATCAAATAAAATTATTAGAAAAGAAAAAATATAGACTTGTTTATAGATCTGTCTGGATATCTGTAAATAAGTCTATATTTTTTAAATATCAGTACCAAAATCTCAAAAAAAGATTAACAGGTGTAATCAAAATTTAATGAATTAGTAAAATTGAAGTTATAAAAAAATATAGAAACTCAATTGGAATACTGCTGTATAACTGTAATATATTATGCTGTATATTACTCTTTAAGATTTATACTGATGCAGCTTTAAAATTTGCTGTTTATTTTATTATGTATTTGAATTGTATGTAATTTCTATCCAAATGGCATATAAATAATAATATCTAATTAATATTCAATATTCATACTTAATTCGGTTTTCTATCAAATTTTAGAGTGCGTGTCGATGAAAATAGTGTTTCTTTAAATCAGTAGTTCTCAGGGGTCACGAGTAAAAAGCAAAACGAAAATAATCCACTGGGATGGGTCATAGAGTTATATAAATGAAATGGGCCATGAGGGGGGAAACGAGATTTATTGCAAAAATCTAAAATTCATATCACAAGCTGCAAGCAGAAGCAAATTTAAGATGTGCTTTTATTCTCGACAGAATTTGTTCCTTTTTTCAGAAATGTCCTATTGACCTTCCGTTATATTTAATAGTAAAACTTTAACGATATGATTTCCAAAATTTTCTCATTTATAATTCATAGAGTATCATAATTAATTTTTTTTATTATAATAATAAAATTCAAGTATTGTTTATATTTCTAGATACGCTTTAAGTAAATTAGGATGAACATAACTGATTTATTTAAATAATTTTTCTTTTTGATTTGATTAAAAAAAGCAATTTATTCATTAGTTTGCTGTTCAAAACACGTGATTATTTTTTAATGATGCTTATAAATTGTTTGAAAGAATGAAATTGCTAAACTATTTTAATGAAATTAATGATGCTCAGATCAGATACTTTATTAGATTGGAAGAAATGCATTTCGAGATTCAGTTACGATTCCCAGTCTTTTGGAAAGTGTTAAATGACAGTGTTCGACATGCATTCCTAAATTACTGTATAGTATAAAGTTTGAATAATCAGAAGTTATAGTAAAAATATGATCTTAAGTCGATTTTTCTTCATATTTGTATTAAGCCATAAATACATATTTAAAATTTCTATAGATATTCCTTTTTATTTAGAAGTTTAATATGTAAAATTATTGTATTGCATAATAAATGAAAACGATAACAGAACACTCCTATCATTAAACGGTACAGTAACTCTGGAAAAAATAATGCAATTGATTAAGATAAATACGACGTATTAGACCTTACTTATCTCGAATATACGGATATATTTAGTTGACTTTTATCAAATAAGTAGTTAAAGTAGAAATTTTGGGAAGTTATATCCGAAGAAATATCATCGTTTTTTCTTTAATGTAACGAACAGTTTGTACTGCTCGACAGATACTTAATTCCTGGATAACGAAGTTTCATTGCTAGAATCTTAAACATTAAATATGTAGTGTTATGGAAATTTAAATACATTTCAATGCAATAAATTCTCTTTCAATCGCTTGAAATGAACCAGAGTCCGAAGGCGCAAAGAATGCAATTATACTATGCACAAGTAATCCTATTTATCGCTGTACTATATACTTCGTAATGCGATATGCTATTAAAAGTAGTTAGAAAACTTTGTAGAACTAATCTAATTATTAAATAAATTAGTATACCGATGATTACAGCAAATGAATTTTTTTTTAACAATTTGTATCCATCTTGGCATATATTTACCGGTAATTAAAAATTTTCTGATTAAATAAATTAGTATACCGATGATTACAGCAAATGAATTTTTTTTTTTAACAATTTGTATCCATCTTGGCATATATTTACCGGTAATTAAAAATTTTCTTCGAGTCATGTTAATATCGTGATTAACGTATATATTAATTCGGATCCTACAAAGGATTTTTTTTAACTTCTTTAATTTTAAATTTAAAAGCAAATTTTAATGGATCTGGATCTTACGCAACTGCCTTGTTTATCTATTATTGTTATGCATTGTATGGCAGTTTGAGTACGTATTTTATCTTATCAATCCTGTCAATTATCAATATCTACAGTATGTTTGATTTGATAAAGTACTTTAAATGTGTTTATTCGCTCATAGTTAGAGAAAGCTCATTAAATTTAGATTTAATTCGATTTAAAATTTCGTATTCAAATCAAAAATTAATACTGTTTACTCTATTTTATAATCAAATTTTGAAACATTAGTTAAATCGTTAAAAATTTCGAGATTGGTTGGTTAGATCGGATTCTTGAAATCATTATTATTAATGTTGTTTAATTTGAATTTGTAACAATCATTATCATTATTATTATTTTATTTAATAAGAAAAACAAAATTACTCATGTTTTTTTTACTTACATTAATTCATGCAATAAACTGAATGAGTAAAAAACATATTTTTTTTTTTTTTTTTTTTTTTTTTTTTTTTTTTTTTTTTTTTTTTTTTTTTTTTTTTTTTGATAAATCTAGCATAAATGTAACTTGTAAAAATTTTGTAAACAAATGCTCTCAGAAAACTCATTAGTCTATCGACATAAGTTAATCTCAATAAAACATGTTTAAGGTATCAGTAGAAAGATTGAGTCATTTTTCTTTTATGTAAGGAGGCTAAGTTTGCATAGTCAACGTTACCGATGACTATAATATTTTATTGTGGTCTTAATGACGTTCAGTCAATTGGAAAATAAAATTCGATTAAGATAGATATTTTGAATTAAAAAAAAAAAAACAAAAAACAAAATTCTGTATTTATTAGAGCATAAAAATAGTAGATTTTGATTATTCGCTTCCGGAAAAGGTAAGAGTGGATAGAATATTTCAAAATTATCCAAAAATGGTTAATTGAATTAACTTAATATGTTATTTAAATTAAAAGTATCTTACCTGCTTTATCAATCGTAATTAATTAGCTATTATGTTTCATTCATATACACTGCATCACATGGGTTTAGTTGCCTCAGGGCATTATTGGAATTACAGGTTATTGTATTTATATGAAACTGAAAAATCTGTTTTGTTTTCCCCGATCAGAAATAGCTATTAGGTTTCATTCATATACACCGCATCACATGGGTTTAGTTGCCTCAGGGCATTATTGGTACAGGTTATTGTATTTATATGAAACTGAAAAATCTGTTTTGTTTTCCCCGATCAGAAATTAAAAATCGGCGTTTATAATTTTTATTTGACCATAAGAAATTTTCTAATAAATTAGTTCTAATTTCGAAAAAATAAAAATAATAATAATAAATTAAGGATTAGGATGAAAATATTATGAATCATATTTTTCAATAATTTATAACAACAATATTCAATTTTAAATAGATAAAATAAAATTATAAATTTCTTCCATCATACACTAAAATTATACAGTACAATAATTTAAACTGGATAACATATATTGTTAATATAATCAGCAATATAGAAATCTTATTTTTCTCTTATTAATAAAAATAGTGTTTTTATTGACTATTGTTAAATTGCAACGAGTCATTGGAATGTTCTTTAGTCATCCATGACAGTCATTTAGAGAGTTCGACTGGATGGTCACTTAAACTTCCGTCTTGAAAATTGGATCGGAAATTGAGATGGCAGTTTTTTATTTTTTGTAAGGAATCCGGATTTGGTCTATTGAATTTTTTAATTCTCTGATCATTATAATAGTTATACATGTATATGTGTAACTATAATTGTCCAGTTATGGATTATTTATCGATTCTGAACTATCTCATTTGTCGTTAAAAACCTGGCATAAATGAATCGGACTAAACCAATCAAATAATTAAATTGGCTGAAATAGTGGGAATACTGATCAGTGGGATAAACTGAATTCCTAAATAATTTTAATAACTAGAGATTTTGAAATTCAATCCAAGATTCTCCAAATCAAACAGCGAAATATTTCAAATAATCATTCATTGTTGTGAAAAGTTTTCTACTTATATCTTAAATATAGAAGATATAAGCAGAAAACTGTCATGTTGTATTTATATATTAAAACTAAAAAATTTTAAAAACTTTAAGTTTCTTTTGCAGTAATTCCTTGATGAGTTGTTATTTGCCTGCCACCACACACAAAATCTTTGTGGATTTAGTGCCATAAAATTTTCAAATTAGCTTTAAATCTTAACTTTTATAAATGTGGAAAGAAAAATTTCGTATTTCTAAAGATTAATATTGAGCAAATGTAACTGTTAAAAATTAAGCATTTTTAACAGTATGTCATGTCATAAAGAAAAAAAAATTAGATAAAACTTTAATATTAATTAATTGATTTCTTTAAAAAATTCATTTATATAAAAACATTAGGAAAATAAAATACTATATGTTTTATATATAATACAACGAAAATTTACTTTGACAGCAGTGGATTCTTAAATATTTATTGCATATTTTATATATCCAGCGTATAGTTGTACATGATGTATTTGCTTTTGCTCTTCAAGTTTTTTATTTATTTATTTTAGCTCCGATTTATTATTTATTACATATCCCACTTCGTTAAGTAAATTATTCAACCGAATGAATCTGTTTTGGAGAAAATTTTGACGTGAGATATTTTCTATCATCTTAGCGTTCTTTTTTTTATATATATATATATGTTTCATTTTAAAATTGCTTATTCTATCAATAGAAATAGAATATCAGTTCCCAAACTTACTTGGCTTAGGATCAGAAAAAAATTTTGCAACACAAACTGTAAGGGTGAAGTTATTTGTGTAATAGCTTACATCAACTACTGATGAAAACTTATCACTTATATCAATCGATAGTTTTTTAGCAAAAGTCTCATCTTATTTATCTATAATAGTTTTTTCTCAACTAATTTTAATTGTTCGCATTTAGCTAGCATTAATTGTTTTAATAATAACCAATTCTTTTACAAATATAGTATAATAATACGGAAAAGTTATTAGTTAAGTCGTATTATCTATTGCCTATTAAACTGCTTATTAAAAATTTTATTCATAGTTTTATGGTAATATGATAATCAAACTAAGTCTCTATAAAATAATATCTATTCATTGAATAAATTTATTTGTTAAGAAAAAGTTATAATTGGACAAAGCATCAAAAATACTGAAATCGAACTTCAAATTGATCAATGAATTAAGAAGAAAAAATTCATTATAAACTGAAATTAAATATTCACTAAACTAAAATAATGTAAAAAGAAATTACGAATGTAAACTTTGAAATGAAAGAAGAAATGTTAAACGTCACATAACAGAAAAGTTCTATTCTTTTTTAAAGAAAAATAGCAAGTTAACTCTTCGTGTCACGTATTGGTTCGTGACACGATTATATACTTTTTTTTTTTTTTTTTTTTTTTTTTTTTTTTTTTTTTTTTTTTTTTTTTTTTTTTTTAATCTGAATCAAATTAAATAACGTAGAATGACATGTCTTTTAAAGATAAAAATTAATAGATATTTAAATCTACTAAAAAATGATCGTAATTTTATTAATAAAATTAATGACACTAAACGGCTTCCTCTATCCTTCATTTTTAAATCATTGTAACATTTACTAATAAAGTTGTAACATTAAAATATAATTTAATAATGGTTTCTATTTAAATGATTCAAAAATTTAAATAATATGTAAAAGATGATTAAAAAATTTCAAATTTGTATGTAGAAAACTTTTATTTTACAACCTGCTATTATAGTATTTCATAATATTCAAGCAATTCTTTATTATGAGATAATAAAAATACCGTATACATCCGTGTGCGAATACAATCGGAAATAAAAAGAATAAAAATAAATAAAAGTAAAATTATCCGGATGTCCGGATAATTTTGCTTTTATTTCCGGTTGTTTGCATTTTTTTCTATGTTGATTCAGTTGAGTTACTTCATTTTTATTGCTGTATGGAAATAAATCAAGAAAAGTTGGAATTTGAAATAGAAGTTTAATAGTTGTGTTGTCTGGCAGAACATAAACATTGTTCTATTAAAAGTTTAGATACAATTTATTTCTTCTGAGAATGAAATTTTTTATATGATATTTTTATGTAATTTCTATATCAATGAAATGTTATGTATTAGATTTACATTTAAAAAAATATTTTTGTTGTGTATATGTGATATATACAGTATATTTGTCAAGTTTTTTTTTTTTTTTTATTAAAAGGAAAAAAAGCTAAGAAAATAGTTTTATTTAAATTTGCAATTTTTCAGAATTTTTCAGGAAGCATACATTATTTATATTAAAGATTAACTGCAGCTGTATAATTTAATTTTTTATTTTATATATAGCATTAAATTCTTAGTCATTACTATTTTTAGTGCAATGTAGATGTCATAAGTTATTATAACAAAGACTAGATATACATATGTCATAAAGTTTCATAATATAAATTTAGTACTTACAATACAGTATATTTCATTGGTAATTCCATTTTTAAGAATATATTAAGAAAATGAATAAAGCTCATATTTGAATTTATTGTTTCTGAATTTAATTTGTTTAAATATTTCTTAAAGAGAGAGATTAATAACTATTCTTAAAATTTCCATAATTATTATTAATTATATTTTAGTTATTATTGAATTAAATATATACTGTATTTAAAGAAAAATATGAGATTAGTATATTGATTATTGATACTTATTAATTATCAAAAAGTCAAAAAGGACTATAAAAATAAATCATGATAACTATATTTTTCTGTCAGTCATGACAAAATATTTTCTTATGCATATATTGATACAAGAAAGTTAATTTTGTCTATTTACTAAGTGATAATGACAAAACTGGTTATTTCACAATACCCATTGTTTCTGTTCAAAATATCCTCCTCCAAAAATTGATGGTGTGTGGGGCATGACCTATCTTGAATAAAATCAATAACTAAATAATTGTTCAAATTAATTTTTTTATATAAAAATATTTGAAAAGTATTATTAAATATATAATTGATAGAATATATTTATATAGAAATTTTTGCATTATATTGTGTAAGTCTAACTTATCAGAAGGTAAGTGTGAAATTTCATGATTATGAAATTTTGTTTTTGTGAATTAAATTTGTCACAGGTTAAAGATATTTTATAGAGATAACATGATAATAATTATGTTTTGAATTTTGCAATTAAGTCTGACTCACAATTTAAAAAATTTATCTGTATGAAATAATTGCATTAACTGTTTAGAAACAAACAATATTAAACTATAAAAGTTATTTTATTTGCTGTCATCTGATAACTTTTCTGATATTCATATCTTAATTAGATTTAACAGTTTATTTGAAGTAAATTATTAAATAAATTACCGTAATAATAAATAAATCTGAATGATAAGCTTTTTTTCTACAAAATTATTAAAAATCTGCTTTCTTTTAAAAATAATTTATATTAAAAAAACATATTCTTTTAGTCCTTAATAATTTTTTTAGCTACTTTTTACAAAATATGGTCTTATTTAATCTGGATAATGTGATTACAGAAAAATTTTATCTGCTATTTTATTTAATCAAATAATAATCTAAAAAATATTAATTAATAATAATCCAATATTAGAAATTTTGATTACTTTAGATCAGCGCTTCTCAAACTATGGGTCGCGACCCCAAATGGGGTCGCATATTTATTTACAATCATTTCATTTATGCGAATTCATTTTTAAAAAATTTTCCTGCCATAGTGAACACGTGCAAAATATCTGTCGACGACGCCGAAAGTTGTTGGGAATCCCAAAAGACCACAACAGATCGGACGATTCGAGAAATCGCTTCACATTTACCCATACACGGTCAGATCCGTCGAACGATTTGGTCTCTGACAACGGATTTGACGACAAATTGCTCCCTGTGTGGCTGCCTTAAAATCAGTCGAACAATTTGTAAATCTGGCGACCGGTCTGAACGACGGATCTGAACGATTGGTCTCAACGACAGATCTGACGATAAATCGTTCCGTGTGTTCTATTTTATTTTTTTTCATTCATTTCACAAATGCAACAAACTCGTGGTAAAATAAAAATTAAATTAAATTAAAACATAAAATAAAATTAAATTAAACAGGGCAATATAAAATTAAAACAGAATCTCACAACAACAGCCATACAATCACTGAAATGGTGTGTGTTAGAAACCAAAAAATAACCGAAATAGGCACAATTCAAAACTTTAAATTGAAATAGCTAAAAAAAATTGACATCATTGAAAGTCTTATAAAAATGTGATGTCATTGACAGCTTGTTGATCATTAAATAATTATTAATAATTAAGAAAAATTAATTAATTGAGTTAATATAATTCAATTTTAGGATTCTTTTTATTAATCTCTTAAAAAAAGTAATAAATAAAAGTGAAAAAAACATTAAAAAGTAATATTATATCACAAATCGTGAAAGCCTCGCGGGCCACACAAAATGGCTTGGCGGGCTGCCTTTTGGACAGCCCTGATCATGACTTACAATATTAGATCTATAGATTTTTCTGGTTTGAATTAATGTTGTGATTTTCAAGAACCTAACTTAACATTAAACAAGGAACCACTGTATATTTTTTACTAATGATTAATGATAAAAATATAATCAGTTTCAATATCCTACAATATATGAATGGATACAGAAAAATGTTTGTTAATATTTAGTGGATATGCTGAAAGGATTGTTTCATAGTATTGGACAAGAAAGTGATAAACCTGAACAGTTACTAGAAGAAGTGAATTTTAATGGAATAGTAAACTACATTAAGAAAGATAAATGTAAGTAGTTTAATTTTATTTCTTTATGGATACTATATAAATATAGGTGAATCTAAAGATTATTTTGCTAAGAATGTGAAGTTCTTAACTATGATTATTTTCATTTACTTTCATACAAGTATTGACTTTATACATTGGCATTTGTTTATGTGATATCCAACAACCAAATAAGCAAATGTATATAATCTCAATCAATGATTTCAAAAAGAATTGAAATATAATCTCAATAAATTATCTTTTAGGACATATTATTACTAATACTTATATATATTATATATAATAATATAGTATATATAATATGCTATTATAAACACTATATTATTATTAATCTTATGCATGCCAGAAATTTATGAAATTAAGCCTAATTTATAAGCAAGAAATTAAGATTATCATAAACATAACAATAAATATGTTTTTCCTTAATTTCAATAATTTTTAGTTTAATATTTTATAAATTTTTTGAATTTATACCAAAAAACCTAAATCAAACAAATCAAAAACAAAAATCATCTCCATCCATACATAAACAATTATAATATTCTTTACTTTGCTTTTGTTGACTCCTCAATGGTTGACTCTCACACTATTCCCAATATCACAGTTTCCAGGGGCAGAGACAGACAGACAAATAAACAAACATTGCATTTTATATATATGTAGATATGCACATATATATATATAATGCAACAGAGATTTGATTTTTGTTTTTATATCAATGTTCAAATTTCTTTGTAAATAATAATAAACATTACTCTCTGTAATGTAACTGATGGCAATGTAAAAATAGTGAGGTTCAAGTCCAAATGAAATTTTTTTAGTATAAATAAAAGTAATTTTTATTTAAATTTATTCAATTTTTAGATTTGTTATTTTTTTATGATAATTATATTAGTTTGAGAGCTGATAAATTCACTTTGTATTCTGAACTTGTATTTCAGTGCAAAAAAAAAATGTTTCACTATTTATTTTTTTGCACTATTCACTATTTGTAAGATAGTTAGTGAAATTATTTTATTTTGCATATTATATTTATTAATACAGTCAAACCTCTTTAAGCCGCCACCATCGGTTCAAAGGTCCTCTCTGGCGGTAAAGGAGGGTGGCGGTTTATGGAGG
>AYEL01067793.1:0-24647 GCA_000484575.1 Olivierus martensii
AAATAATAATAAAAATATTTATAATATATTAATAAATAAAATATATAAAACAAAATAATTTCATTGTAGTGTAAATAATGATGCATTTATATTTTTGTACTTAAATAAAAGTTCAGAATACAAAAATGAACTTTCTACTTTGAGACTTTTGCTTTTATCTACTTTTACTGATTTGTGTTTTATAAACTAGCACTTAATTGAGCAACAATAGTTTTTCACAAAAACAAAAACGTATTTTATTATTGCTGCTCAATTAAGTGCTAGTTTATAAAATACAAAAGTGAACTTTTGCAGCTTTCAAGTCAATATAATCATCAAGAAAAAGATTAATCTAAAAAAAATCAAAAATAAAAAATAAATAAATTTAAACAAAATTACTTTATTGATGATAAAAGGAATTTTGTTAGGATTCAAATCTACCATATTTGCACCACAGTCTATTACTCTATTGATGCTGCTATTGGAACATGTTGAAATATGAAATGCAATTATAGTAATTAAAGAGAATGTTGAAATTATAAGTTTTAAAACATTTATTAAAAAAGAATCTGTCATGTCTACACCTAAAATTTAATCAAATGAATCAACAATACATGGGACCACTGTTATCCTACATATTTTATCCAATTCTTAGAGTCACAATCAACCAGGACTAAAGTATCAGTTTATATTTTTTGTTTGGTTATTTTTAAGTAAATTTTTAATTTTCAATGTTGGGATCAGGATTAATAAATGAAAGAAATCTTGGGATTTGACTTAATAAAGTAAATTATCATTTGAAATATTCTTGCATAATTTATTTTCTATTGTTATCCTATTTTTAATATGTCAAAGAACTGAAAGACAAAATTAGACAAGTTTTATTGTAAATCTCAATTAAAAATACTAAGTTAGCCTGATTATAAAATGGAAATTAAAAATTCAAGGAGCAAGAAATAGGAATAATGTTTTATATTTAAGCTTCTGAATCCAGTTTGTTATAAGACTTGATACTTTAATTACTCTCTTATAAAATATTCACTGTGTAGATTTAAAATGATTTTTTCTTGGGTTATCTAATTTTCTTTTATATTATAAAATATAGTTTAAAACAGTAATTGATATCTATTAAAATGATATTATAACTATCTTAAACTTTAAAAATATATTTTTTAGGATGATTAAGATAATTTATATATAATGTGCAGCATAAAATTTTCATTGTTTATTAAATGTCAAAAATCACATTAAAGAAAATAATAATATATTCTTTATATATTATTTCATATTATTTCCTTTATATTATATGAATTGCAACATTTTAATTTTTAGATAACTGTTATTATCTTGAAAAAAAATACAATGAATTGATGAGCTATAACTATATATGATGAAGTCTTAATGACCATAGTATTTTTGATCAAATTTATGTGATCTTTTTGCATCATATATTCTCTTGTATAAGAAAATTATTTAACAAAAAAATGAAGAAATCAAAGACTTTCAAGTATTGTATTTTTAAATTTAAATAATTTTTTACCTATATAATAAGAGCAAAAAAAAATAAATATTTTATGTTGTGATACATATTATAAAATAATGCAGAATATATTCTCATATAATGTTCTGCATTATAGAAAACTGTATTATACAAGCATATGGGCTACAACATGAATTATATGTGCAATAATGTTATATTTTAAAATGTTTACATCTTTTGGAAATTGTAACAAAATTAAAAATTGTTCTAAATGATTCTCATTGATAAGTATTTGATAACCATCGATTCTAATAAAAACCAATTGATACAGTTAAACTTTCTTAAATCATATGTAAAACCAATTGATGTTTATTGCATTTCTATGACAGTCTTAACAATTTTTCTTTCACATTATATGAATATGTATTATGAGGAAATGCATTATGATCCACTGTATTTTAAAGATTCCAAAATCCTGAGATTAAAAATTCTATAAATTTTACTTAATTATATATTGTATAGTGTATATAATTTTTTAATACATAGCATTTATCAGAATTTTTGATTATCTGAATTACTTGGATCTATATTTACTTTGGATTATCTGAATTCTTCTATAATTTAATAAGTAATATAGTATTGTAATTTTATATGAATATAGAATTACAGTACTATACTACTTTTTAAAACTAATCATAATAATGCTTTATGACATTATTATTATTATAATAGTTTTAATGTTACTATCAATAACATTACTAAAAATAGTAGGGTTATCATATACTGTAATAAAATGTAAATTGAATATATTTGGTGGCATAACTATATTGGTAAGTTATACCAATATAATTTCACCAGGGCCTGAACTTAATAAGAGCTATTAAAAGAGAGATAAAAGAGGAAAGAAAGTTCTCATGTTTCAAAGGATACATCACATAATATGCCTTGTATTATAATGATTATTATATATCTTCTTTTCTGTAATGGACTACATATACAGTATGAAATATTGTTTTTATTTTATTGTAATAATTTATATAGATTTGACATACCCTAAGAATTCAAATACTTGAATATTAGGAAGATTCATTAATACAAAATAATTGTTTTATTTATGAAATTTCATATTATCACTTATAAATCATAATCATGAATGAAATTACCTATCCTCAAATGTAAAAGAAATTATATATTTTTATTTGAAATTTTCAGTTAATATCCTAAATCATACAAATTGATTTAGGATATTAACTGAAAATTTTCATGTAAAAATTATGTCCATTTTTAATCAGTGTTTAAAATTTTAATTAAATAGTCTTTTTTTAGGCAAAAATATAATTGTTATGGTTGGAGCTGGAATTTCTACATGTAAGTTGTATAAATTTTGTTTCTATTCTGAAATTAGTATTTTAAGATTTTTTAGCTAAATTATGAAATTTTAAAGTATTTCATTGATAATATTCAAGCAATTTTTTATATACTTTTTACAAATAACAGATAATTTTTACTTTGAAATGATCATTGTAATACGAAACCATCTACTGTAATTGGCTACAATGTGCCTCTTGATTAATTAAATATTTTAAAATTTCATTTGTATTAGAGTGCTGATAAGTCTGTTTCTGAATTACTAAATATTTTATTTTGTTGTTGTAAAAAAATTATTCATGTAAATTTTGTGAAAAGATTTTATTTAATAAATAATGAAAGTTTTGGAATTATAAAGCAGAAGCTAAAGAAAAAACCAAGATTATTGTAAAGTATTTTATATATATAAAATCTGCTAATTATCTTTCAAAAATTTGCTATAAGAAAGAATTTGTATGATGAGAATTTGTTTTCTAAAGTAATAAAATTCACAGTAATAACAAAATTTCATATTATTGTTATTTGTTCAGTTGGAGTAAAAATAAAAACTGTATATATTTAAATTATCCAAAGTTGATTTTTTTATTTTGTTTGAAAGCATCAATTTTTCATAATTTATTTTAATAGGGAAAGGATCATCCATAAACTATGTCACTCTATTTCAAATATCTTTTGATCCTTCCATCATTTTTTTTTTCACATCAAATTTGATTCTCCTGATGATATTACAAATTTTGAAAGCATTCTCATCTTTTATTTAAAGAATTTTTTTTCCTGATTTTATCTAAAACTCTGAACATTATATAACATAGTAGGAAATTGGATTTGCTTTACACTGGTACTTTGTTACATATATTCTTTAACTTCCAAATAAATCTTCAGGAATTATGCATGAAATTTTTCAATTCCTTGTTACTGATTACCCTGTTAATTGAATTTTTTAATATGTTTTGCTTTATTTTATACAGTAGAGCAGGGGTTGGCAATTATTTTCTGCCGAGGGCCGGATTAACAATTTTCAAGATGAAGCAGGCCGTATAAAAATTGAAATGTACCTAAGGCTGAATTCAATCTTATGGTGCCATTATGTAAAGAAATTATTGATGATAACATTAGCTCATCTATTAATAATTGTCGGCCGGATGGCAACATGGTAAAACTGTGGCTTGCCACCCTGGCGGATCCGGGTTCAAATCCGGGTCCCACACCTCCAGTTTTTCAGGAAGGTGGGCCTGGCCTGTCAAATCCCATCATGAGTGTTGGCCAGCCTGTGATGGACTCTAAGTGGCCGCCGCCAGATACAGAATCCTATGAGGATATGGCGGCTTAACAAAAACTAAGTAATCTATTAATAATTAATAAAACTATTTTAACATAAAATGACTACTCAAGTTCAAGCAAGATTGATTCTTGCACAAACATATTCCTCTCAGCATCACAGTGGAAAAGAATAATGGTTGTGCCAATTTTTCTGCACACGTTCTTGTTAATCTTGCTATTGTGTGTAGTGTGCTACTTAAACAAAGAATATATTCATATATCAGTATTATTTTTAAAATATACTTTTATTGTGTTATCTTCTTAGTTTTTGTTTGTATGCAAAGAGTTCAAAAGCATCTGTAGAAACTATTTTTTTTCATTAGAAACATTAGAAAATAATTCGTCCTATGAATTAATAAATTCAGATAATTTTCTTTAAAAACAAAAGTATTTTATCAAACTGATTGATTGTTAACAACCTATTATATCAGAATGTTACAAAATTTTAGGTACCTATGTAATTAATTTTGTAAAAAAAAATTTACAACTTAATGTGAATGATGAAATTTATTATGTTCATGGTTAATTATATCATCAAAATTTGGAGTAGCTCAATAGTATATAGTATGTAGCCTACACTACAAGAGTATCCATTATTTTATTTTTTCTTTTCGAGTAGAATTTTACAAATGTGGGCATAAAACTGTAATGTATTCTAGTTTATGTTCCAGGCTGTATAAGATGCCTTCGCAGGCCGGATCTGGCCCTTGGGCTGCCTTTTGCCCACCCCTGCAGTAGTGTGTCAGTTATCTGAACTATTGTCACCCAAAAATTACATCATCTTTAGTGCACTGGATGTTATGATGGACATATTACTCCTACCACTTAATGTATTTATTTCTGATTATTTATTTAAAGATATATGCTATATAGCATAGAAATAGTCTTAATTTATCCATATAGAAGTTAAAAATCAGATGTTGTCTTTAGCTGTTATGTGGATATTTTGGTTATTATTTACAAAACATTTTCTAAATTAATTATTTTTTTATGATATTTCATATTTTAAAATACAATGGTAAGCCTTTTGTATAATAACTTAATTTTATGCCTAATTACATTTTTTTTGTATAAATTAAGTCAATAATATCAATAATAAATTTGTTTCTGTCATTAATAAGTGTAGAAATGTAATTGTAACCGAAGTATATTGACTAATAAATTAAAAAAAAAAAATAGGTCTTTTCATGTTTTGATTATCTGAACTATTTGATTAATCAAACTACTCTGGTCCCAGTTAATTCAGATAATCAATGCTCTACTGTATTTAGTATATATTTACATTATATCTATTAGCATAAGATGTTGACCATACTTCCCCATCTTGAAGGAAATGAAACATTTAATCAAAATCCCCAATTTTGTAAATATGTATCAGAAATAATATCTGTCCTGGTAGAACTTCCAAGGAAGTGATTTCTGTTTATCTGTCATATTTCCGATTATCCATCTGAATGACACAGAAATGCAACATGTCATCTGCAACTGGTCCAAATGTAAACCTTTACCTGAAGAAGTTGTTTGGATTTATTTGAATTATAATTCCCTTGAAGTTTGTATTGACTTGTAATGACTGTGCCGGTCTTTGTGTTGCCTGGCTAGTGCCATTGAGGGCCTGTGGCTAGATTTAGCCCGGTCAGGAATAGATCTATTGGTGAAGTCCGATGTTGGTTCCAAATTAATATAACTGCCTGATGAATCAATCTGCTTGTTGGCCTCGGTGGTCTAGCGGTATGACTTTGGGACGTTAGCCCAAAGGTCCCCGGTAAACCTTTACTTTCTCTTTCTCACTAATGTAAAAGTTTACATTAGTGAGAAAGAAAGAGACTGTTTATTCTTAAGCATCTAGTTGAGATAGACAAAATGGGATCCTAAGGAGTGTGCCAGAAATGAGACTGAAGTTTGGTGCAGCAAGACAATAGTTCATTTTGCATGCATTCCTCTAGGAGAGCACTCTTCCAAATTGTACATCATCAAAAGTCTCACTTTCTCCTAGGTAGGATATCACACATTCCTTCCCCCATCATAGATTGCAAAAAATTTTGTTTTGTTCCCTCTTTACTATCAATTTTAATCTGTATTTTTTTAAATAAAATAGTTGAGATCAGAAAGAGCATTGTCCTGTGTTCTGGTTCTGGACCCCTCAAGCTAATGATCCATGAGCCAAAAGTTATGCATATTTCCAGTGATCACAGTCCCAACATTAATATGTACTGAATGCATACATATATGTGTATCAAATATTACTAGTGAAAAAGTTTCTATATACCATAGATATTTTTTTATTAATTCTAAAATTTAATCATTTTCTATGAACTGAGATTATTTTGCTATTTATTTGATGTCTATCTATCTACATTTTAAATGATGATTTTTTTTTTATCATGTTTAATGAAAGTTGCTTTATCATTGCAATAAAGTTAAATCTAATAATTTAATCATATTTCAATAAACAGTCTGTAGTATTATGTTATCTTTTTATTTAAAATACTAAAAAGTTAAAATAAATTTTTATAAAATGTTTCATATCATCATTTTATAATAGAATATGTATTTATTTAAATTTATTGTATGTTTATGCATATAACTGATTTTGAACAACTATAGTCTGTATATTAAGGGCAGCTCCTCATTAGGGACCAGATGGGCAGGCCCCACCAATAATTTTATCAAATAAATTAAATTATTCACTGACAAAACAAAATCTTGATTAACATATTATTTATTTTTTGATAATCTAAATTATTTTTAAAAATGTAATGATCATTTTCCACAAAAAATATATTTATTATTTCATTCTGTTGTTCTTGAAACTGTCCTCCAGATAAATAGCATGAGGAGATATTAAACATAGAAACACACTTGCCATTAGTCGGCACACTGGTGGAATATGTGTGAGTTTACAGAACTGGGACTAGCTCTCTTGGACCCTATGCCCAGTATATTCTTAACTGCTTAATTCTTTATGGGGTTGTGCACATCACTACATGTTTTATAATCTTTTGTGGTTTATATTTTTTATTTATTCAGTTAATTTGCAATTATTATATATATTATTTTTAAGTTTATCAAAACTAAAGTTATTGTAAATATATATTTTGAATTTGTAACCTTCATAACATTATAACCTATATAAACAAATAAATCATGTAAAAATAGATATGTTCATTGATTTATTATGTGTTAAAATCCTGATTCTTCTATTATTAATCTAAACTTATTTTAATCTGGTCCTATTACTTTTTGCATCGGAGGCCACCCCTGCTGTATACTGAGAATTTTCCTCTAAAATTGCATGTAATGTCGTAATGAGTTAATCGTAACAAGATGAAAATATTACTTAATTCTTCCTATTAATTAATAATGTTTAGTAACAATTAAGAGATAAACAAAATTGTAAAATTTGGTTTTTGCAATATTTCTTATAATGCAATAAAAATTAAAATTTTTAAAATCTGGTATTTAGTTTATTTTTTCAGAAATTTATTTTTATTCAAATTATTATATTTTATATACAGTATTTATTTTAATATTAAAATAATGAAATACAAGCATATCTCACTTTATACATTTATTGAATCGTTAATACATGCTTCTCAATTATATTCTGTGTTTTTATTTTATATTTTAAAAGAAAAATTATCTGCAAAATAATACTTAGAATGGATAAATAAAACATAAATTAACACACAGATGGGCTAGGCCTGGAGCCCATCTGAAAAACTGGAAATGTAAGACCTGGAATCAAACCTATATCCTCAGTATTATGCAATGCTTTACCACATAACCATTCAGCCAACCTTTTTATGCCTAATGCCATTGCACACTTAATGAATAATAGTATAAATATGTTTTTAGACTTATATGCATTAGGAAATGAAAAAAGGCTATTATTTGCTTTAAGGTTGGTTCCCACTAGCGCGGAACTGCGGCAGAAAATACGTCCGTGACGAAAGCAGAGCGGTTTTGACGTCATACCGCGGCGTAAAAACCGCTACTGTCCAGGTTCTAGATAGATTCAACTTTACCACCATGGTAAAATCCGTTGGAGTAACGTCCACCAATCAAATCAATGAATTTTGTGACGTTGAATTGATGTTGATTTTGTGATATTTCAAGATAGCGGGACGTTTGGATAGCATTGTGCTAGTGGAAGCAAATAGAGACTTTCCTTTTTTATATGACAAAGGAAATGAACATTATAAAGACAATGCGTTAAAAGAAAATAGATGGGCACTTATTGCAGCTCAACTGAATTCAACAGGTATGTATTTCTAACTAGAAAATATAGTTTTTTCATTCGATGAAACCAATTAAAATAAGGGAAATTTATATATTTATAGTTGAATTTGTCAAAAAAGGTGGAAAAGTCTACGTGATAGGTACGTAAAAGAAAAATGAGCTCTCAACTTACCCAGTGGAGCAGGAAGAAGTGATATTAAAAGAGTCAATTGGGATATTTATCAGATTTTGGATGGATTTTTAAGCAGGGGTCTAGAGCCAAGAGAGTAAATTCAAGGTTTTCTTTTTTGCATGTTAACTATAGTATTTGTGAAGCATAAGATTTAAAATAAAGTTTTCATAAATAATTAAACTAACATAGTAATCAGATTAAAGCTTTTTTAAATTTTTACAGAACTGTTGACAATATAGATATAATAAACACTCAACCAAATACAGATTTGGAAGAAATTTAATTCCATGTAATTTATTTTATGAAGATGAGATTTTTTTGCCATGTAATTTATCTTATGAAGATGAGATTTATATTTCAGGAAGTTCTTCCATATCAAATGATGCAAATGACAAGTAAGTCAAGTTATGCAATTTATTATGTTTTTTTTATAACAAACTATTTGAAAGATATACATCTATTGATAGTAGTACTAGGCCTATGTAATTTGTTTTAACAGTTTCAATCCTTTGTGATATTTTCTCTATTTTTGTTGTTCTACATTGTTATTAAACTATTACTTGCATATTATTTCAGATATTCCAGTCTATAATACTACAGACAATTTCTATTATTTTAAGACCATGAAATATGATAATTTATGTATTTATTTATTTGCAGACCCCTGTGGAAAAGACAAAACAAGAAAAAATATCCAACAGTGGATACATCCTCTATTTTCAAAGAAGCAAATGACACTTTAAAAGCTATTCTTCATAACGGAGATGAAAAAAAATGAAATATCACTGTACTGTCAAAGTCTTTCATATAGATTGAAAGCATTATCAGCCAAAAAAGAAGAGTTGTAAGGTTGAAAATTGAAAATTTAATATTTGAAGCTGAAGATGATGATGAGACTGATGACAGGTGTTTACACCCTCTAATATGATATTTTAAGAAACAACTCCATATTAAGTGTAACTCAGTATTAAGTTTAAAGTATCATAATATATTATATATCAAAATTCATCTATGAAGTCTCAAAAATATGTTTAAAGTATCATATCAGAGGGTGTTTACACCCTCTGATATGATACTTTAAACTTATTTTTGAGACTTCATAGAGGAATGAAAACAGACTTAAATTTTATGTTTAAGTGTAAACAACAGATAGACTTAGGGAAAAATCTCTCCGATCTTCAATGTGTTATGTACAAATACATTCCTGTTTCAATTTTTAATAAAGATTTATTATTTGAAGTCCAGTGTGGTAACTTTTTATTATTGATTCCTTCATCAAAGAAAGAGATGATTATGAGGGTATTTTTATGGTGTAAATTACTGTAAATTTTTATATTTTATAATGATCATAATGCATTTTTCCTTCAAATGTTTTTTAATTATAAATTCCATACCAGTGTTTTAAGTTATATTCTTATGCAACCACCATCATATAATAGGAATCATTGTGTAGGTTTACACTTGTCTTGTAGAAAAATTAATCTGAAAAATTACCCATACAATAAAATGTTATAATTTTTATATAAGGAATTTTTTAAGAAAGCCAACATACATAAGAAATATTAGTATATGTAGTGTTGCCATAATTTCGAAAAATCCCTAATATATATCAAAAATTGAAAATTCCTTTTCTGCTACTGTCCCAAATAAGCGAAAAGTTCCCAATTAAGCGTTTAAATTATGTATTAATTTATTAGTTTAGTTTTTGTTCTTTGAGATTTGGCCCAATTATGCGGCTGTCCAATTAAGTGGAATCCACTGTATTTAATTTATTCAATAAGTATTTTTGGAAAGAATTAATCTCTTATTTTTCAAATGTGCCTTTTATTTTGAAATGATTAATATTAAAAGATTAAAATATATTTTATAAAATTATCTTCAATGACATAAATTTCAGGCTGAATGTCAAAAGTCTATTAAATAGTTCTGTAATCTTAACCATATTAGTATGGTATTAGTGATATGTAATTATTATTATTTACAGTAGACCCCTTGCATAACATGGATTTATATAATCTATGTGGCTTATATAACACAGCTTAGAATGAGTCACATAGACAATATAAGCCATTAATATGTGGCTCATATAATACAGATTCATATAATGCAGAACATATCACTCGCATTATATGCAGGTCAACCGTATTTTGGCTGGCACAACCAGTGTTGCCTGGAGATAATATTTAAATGCAATTAATTTACATACAAGTCAAATGAAAACCTAAAAATAAATGTGTAAAAATTTTAAAACTTATGCAATTTTTTTTGCAGACTGCAATGCTATTGAAGGATTTCTAGGAAATGGTTAATAGGTGGTGAATAAGGAATGGTGCCATTCCTTCTCTCCCAAACCAAAAAAAGTACCATAAGGAGCCATCTGCAGGAAAGGTAATGCTTTCTTTTTTGGGATGAATAAACACTTAAATTTAAAAAAGGTACTAGGCAGCAAAGTTTTCACATCAGATGAAAAAGTGCAAAAGGTGAGGCACAAGTAGATCTACAAAACCACCAAAGAATTCTATTTCAGAGGAATTAATGGACTTTGTGACTGTTGGAGAATATGCTTTGCAAGAAATGGAGACTATGTTGGAAATTAATACAATTATATGATAATCCATTATTAATACAGTGAAATTTATTTATGATTTACAGTTTTCAGAATAGGTAATGCTTTCCTGCAGATGGATGCCTGTGACATTTTGTTTGGGAGAGAAGGAATGGTACCATTCCTTACTCACCACCTATTATGCATCTCTCAGATGTCCTTCAACGTGTTGCCAGTCTGGAAGAAGGAAAATCACATCAGTTTTAATTAAATCACAATAATTTGATTTCTGTTTGTCTTTCTTAGAAGAGTCACAGAAACCTTAATTATTGTGTTATTGTGTGAAACTATACTATTTTGTGTGTCAAATACTATATATAGCAATTTATGGAAATAATTTAAGTATAGATTATTCCCAACTTATGTAGATCCATGCTTATGTAGAAATTCCTGGCTTATAAGAAAAATATACTGAACAAAGTGGATAAAGTTATAATGCAGAATACAAATTTTTTCTCTAATTTCCTTATTTTTCATATGTACATGTATTTTATGTGCTTATTAGGTTATTTTTAGTTAACAATCAGACCTAGAACTGGATCCTGACCTGAAAAACTGGAGGTGTGCAACTTGAACTGAATTTGGATTCAAGTTGGTTCTAATAGGGTATGCTCCAACATATAGTACAATGTTTAATCAGAATATATCCTAAATAATTATGTTTGACATGACTTACATATGATTTTGCACAACTATTTATTTACATAAATTTGGGATTTTCTGTATATTACATATTACATTCAAAAAGCTGTTGGAGCAATGCAGATAACCCATATGTTATCCCTGTTTTAACCAATAGTACCATCTCATGCCAATGATATAAAACTCTTAATAAATTTACAGGATAATCTCATCAGGCATCTATTATAGAGTAACCTCAGAAGATTTAATGTCTGTCTACTTTTATCAGATGAACTTACAGGGTTAATTAATGTTACTTAAGATTCAACTTTAATGGCCTGACTATCTTGTTAAATTTTATACATATCAATCAAATAGTTCAAAAGTTATGAAGAAGAAATTTTTGAAGTTTGAATGTCTGCCATTTTTAAACTATTACAGATATAGGTAATCCTTGTGACAGCAATTGCATTAATAAATAATTCTGTGACTGATCAATGCAATGATGTAATATAAAAAAGCATCCTTTTTATGTTTGATTCTTGTGTTTTGTATTTGTTAAGTTTATAACAATAAAATGGAGATTAATAATACCTATTGGTAGTAGGCAATTCATAAATTTTGGACATTTTCAACTTACGACTGCTCCAACTTATGATGATGGGGTTTGAACTGAACCTCATTTAAATCAAGGATTACCTGTAAACAGTTAATTGATGTACCATCAAGATTACATTCAATGCCATGATCATCATGACAGATTTCATAAAAATTGAATGAATAGCTTATAAAATATTAAATAATATATCAGAAGTTTGAACAATGGCCATTTTTAAATTGTTATTGCTATTAGAGTTGAATAATACATTGTCAAGGTGACTTTTAATGGCATAATATCACTATTAAATTTTACAAAAATCTACTAATTAGCTCAAAAGTTATTAGTAGAGAAAGATCGGCATATAACACGGCATTCTCATTAAATATATTAAGAAGTCATTAAGTATCATTAACTTATATAAGATGATCATAAATCTTGTTTTTCCATCAGAAATTAAGTTAAAAATGAATAATAATGAATAACTTGTGTAAACGAAGCTAAAATAAACTGCTTATCTTACTGTTTCAAGATCAAAGTTCATAAAATAGCACTTAATGCAGTATGTATGTATAAAACTTTATTATACAGAAACGTTTTTGATACCACACGTATCCTCTTCAGTTGTACAAACAGTTATGCATAACTTGTGTAATTCCTCCAATTTTATTGGGATGCTTTATGTATTTCTATGTATTGATAGAGTTAATATTATTTGACTGAAATTTCTGCTCATTAGATATTACTCATATATGCTAGGAAGCTCATAAAATGAAATTTCAGTACACTTGCAAGGTTTATTAAACTGGGATCTCACAAACTGAAATTTAACTTTTATTCATTCCTTTTTGTCCCTTTTCATTCTGTAATTGTTAGATTTATTTAAAATTTTATAAATTATGGCAATAAATATTGCATATAACATGCTCCAAATCATTTTTGATTTAAAATAGAAAAAAAAACAGAATATTCACTTAAACTAGGATTCTTACTTTGAACAGATGTGAATGAAAGAAACTTCATTTTCTATTATTTAATTATTTATAAAATTTATCAATATCAAAATCATTTCATAACTATGTCAATTAAAACTTTTTGACTGATTTATCTATTTTTTATATTTGCAAGAAATAAACCTGAAGCCTTCTTACAGAACATCTTAATAGTAACATCATAAGTCAAAAAATATCATAATATAATACAAATTGTACATATACATCATATTATAACAATCCTCATCTACATAGTAGAACTGAATTTATAGAAGTTGAATATACATAGATTAGGTACATAGAAAGAATATTATATAATTATAATTTACTAATATGATTTCCAATGTCAAGAATATTAAAATCAAATTGATTTAAATTCAATATTTTTTCTTATTAGCCATTAATATAAATTCAATAAATTATATTAATTTTGGCAAAAATATGTTCATTAGGTACTTTTCAACTTGTATATTTATATTCCTAAAAGTGTTAAATAAGTTACTTTATGCAATAATGTAAACTCTTATTATAGTATCATCATGAACACAATTGCAATATTACTTTAAAAATTACAGTATTTTATGATTTAATATCTAGAGAAGTAACTAAAAAATATTTTGATGATGGAAATTTTTATGCAAAGTCAAATTTATATAAATTTGAAAGCATTTTAGATGTCTTTTTAACTTGCTGTTATTTAAAGTTAGTTATAGTATTTTTAGTTATTACTATGATGTAGTCAGTCAATAAGCTCCACGACGATTAATATAATAAACATGCATACAAGTCAATATGCAATTCTTCAATGTACTGGCAGTATCCATTTCAGAGGATGTTTTGTGTCTGATTTGTTATTGTTTAACAATAGTATTTTCACTATTACTAATACTAAGATTAATAATGATAGTAGGCCTAAGTATATAAAAATAAATGATAAATAATGATAGTAGGAGATATACACGAAATGAGAGTGCGGTTGGTGATTAGTGAGGTGGCAGTTTATAGAGGGAATTTCATGTTCTAACATATAGGAGGAGATTGTTATTGGCTTTCATCAGGCAAATAACGAGGGTGGCGGTTTATAGAGGGATTGCTTAAAGAGGTTTGACTGTATATAAATTTAACTGTTAAATATATCCATACACATAAAAAGTTTCCAATATTAACTGATATTACGTAAAAAAATTCTATCATGTAGCATTTAATATTTATTCAATTATAACATTTATTTATTTCACAGAAGCTTTCACACTTTAACATTAGCAGTGGTTTAATATAATGATTAGTGTACAAGAAAAGCAAAAACATTGATAGAATCCAAATTTTGACAACCACTGAAGCTCAAACAGTATATAAAAATATACAGATATATTTATTTCTGAGTTATAAATTGAGGCCCCTAAAATCATGAGGCCTGGGGCAGCCACTCCACTTGCCCCTCTGATACTACTCTGTTGTCATATCTGATTATAAAATTATTTATTATGCCTGCACTTTCAATTGAGATCATGAAAATAAGCATAACTTGTTACTATATGCTTAACAAGTAGTAATTAAACTTGGCACAATACTATAAAAGAATAAAGCAACATTTCAAATAATTGTTATAGGCATACCTCACTTTGCAGCATTTTACCAATATGGTGCTTTTCAATCCTGAAAAATTGGAAGTATGAGATTAGAATTTAACTCAGATTTCTAGTTAGGGTTCAATTCAAATGCTTTACCATGCAGCCATCTGAGCATGGGTTTTTTTAGACTTAACAGACTTAACACTATTGGTGCTTAATGACTGATAATGTGAACATCTTTTTAAGTTTTTATATGCATAGCAAATGAAAAAAGGCTGCAGTTTGTTTTACAGAATTGGTCTAGAATGTAACTGCCATAACTATGATATGTGCCTGTACAGGTATTCCCCAACTTACATATATCCAACTTCTGTAAATCTGAACTTATGTAAAAAGTTTCCTGGATTTTTTTATCTATTATCTATTTTGAGTTTACAGCATAAAAATTTATTCAATTTGAAGATACAAATTTGAATGTGTTATCGGATTTGTTGACCAATATGATATTATAATAGGCAAATATGTAGGTTTATTGTAAATAGATGTCAGGTATTTGCCATTAAATATAGTAACTGCACATCAAGATAGTGAAAACTTTGATTGCTGTATTGTTCTTATTTTAATTTTAGGCCCAATGTTTGCTCAATTAATCTATATTTATATCATCGGCTCTTTGGGTTTGTTTCCATATGATGCAAATATCGATATAGTGCATATACAGTTTTATATCTTGGATAAAGTTTTCAATTAGTATATATATAATATCTTGAATGTGTTAATTAACAACATTTAAAAGATCAGATTACTTTATTTATTTATGTTTGGTGTATTATTTGTTTATCTTAAATGTAATATTACTGGTACAGTATCGTACAATGCAGCATTATTTCACTTTCAGTCACAGAATAATATAGCATCATAATATGGTATAGATGTAATCACAGGAGTCCACTAGCTCTGTTAGTTTTACTTTGGAATTTTTGTTAAAAAATCAACCATTTTTCCAACTTCCACAAAATCCAAATTAGGAAAAGTTTTTAGTCCCAATTATTTGCAGAAGTCTGAAAATATCTGTATTTGTTTTGCTTACTTCAGGTTTTGAGTTGGTATTCTATAGCCATCATTCTTGCATCACATTAATTAAATTTATTTTCTATTTTGTAATTTTTGTGTGGAAAGCAATACATATTAAAAATTTAAGGCTATCTTGTGAATACTGTATTTAAATTCATGAATGCTGAACTCTAACTGGAGTATTAAGTCAGCCCCTCTAACTCCTAACTCAGCTGGATTGTAATATATCAGCTAAATTGCACTGTAGTACTGTAATTAGCAAATTTATTTCTTTTATGTGTTAATTCATTCATATAATTTGATTCATCTTCTATAATCATTTTTGTTAATAAATATTATATATTTCATTTTTAAATAGTTATACAGATAGGCCTCGATTAGCGCGACTTCGAATAGCGCGAATTCGATTAGCGCGACTTTAACTTGGGGTTTGCCTATACAGATAGGCCTCGATTAGCGCGACTTCGAATAGCGCAAATTCGATTAGTGCGACTTATAAAAAATCCTCATTTATTACAATATATTGCAGTTTATAATCTGTATTCTTTCTATATAATATGGAGATTTCTATATACTAATTACACATTATACATTATATTACTTATTTTTATATACAGATAGGCCTCGATTAGCGCGACTTCTTTTTATAAATGTAGGTTTTTAAAACATTGTTGTATAGTCGTTAGTGATATCTAAAAGTGCTGAATAAGAATGACTAAAGAGAATAATTTAGGAAAGATTTTTTTAAATATGTGTAGTATAGCCAGTCAACATAATTAAGATGGTTTAATAAATTAATGAATTAAAGAATAATTGGAATTTGAACATCAGTAACTGTATACAGATAGGCCTCGATTAGCGTGACTTCGAATAGCGCGAATTCGATTATGTCAATCCAGCTCTGTGTATACAGATAGGCCTCGATTAGCGCAACTTCGAATAGCGCGAATTCGATTAGCGCGACTCTGTAGTATATTTAACAGAACTTAATATAAAACCATTCCCACCGTCATTATACCGACTGCGACTCTCCCTTTCGCGTTTGGCTTATCCACCTTAGCTAAGCGCGGCTTTCGTGGACGGACATTATTATTAATTGTTTGCAAATTGCGAAATAAAACAAATTGAAAGGAAATTGTAAAACAATATTGTAATAGAAATTTTTTACACAGTATATTCATATGATAAAAATCTAGCATTAGTCATTGGATAATAATTCATAATACAGTATTTTTATTTGGAATAAACATTGATTTAATTTTAAAAAATATTATATTGAATATTTTTTTAAGTACGTCAATCTTTTCTGAACGTTCATAAATCAATAATTATGAATACTAAACACAAATTTTAATGAAGTTAATCATTATATTGCAGTATTATCAAAGATGGAAAGTAATTTGGTAAAATCCCACAGTACAGGTATATATAAAATTCATTTTTTAAATCTTTTAAATTTGTATATTTATTTTTGGATTTTTTTAAGTATTTATCTAACTTTACTTACAGTATATAAAATTTGATTGCCAGTTTGAATTCGGATATTGTGTCAAAATACAAAAGAAAACCAGGTATCGGAACTGAATTTTAAGATTTTGTAGTTTAAATAGAAGATACAAGATGGCAGCAGAAACAATATGATGATGTGATATAAATGTAATGTATGTATCTATAGAATCAGCGGCGTACCGAGACTCTTTGGTATCCGGAACGGCATTTTTTTTGCACCTCTCTCCTCTCAAAAAAACCACACTTGTTTTAACTTTCAACACACATTTTCTTAAATAATTTTTAAGAATTGAAAATTATACAAAATTTTTATACAAATATCTAGTAAATAGTAATAATATTTCATACTCTTGGCCCCCCGATTCAGCTTGGTGCCCGGGGCGGACCGCCCTCTTCGCTCCCCTCTGGATAGCCACTGTGTAGAACACTAAAAATATATAAATTCAAAGGAAGAATTCCACGACTACAGTTATCAATAAATTTGAAGATGGTATGCTCCTTTTTAAAAGTTTAATTTGCTAAACTTTTTTACAATTATCAAATAAAAAAGTTTGATGAAACTGAAACTAATGAAAATTTAATCAATTTATGTTTTATTAAAATATAATTTCTATAAAGTTTAATAAATATTTCTTTTAAAAATAATATAAACAGCTATAATTGTTATTCACAATTTGTTTGTATTTTATTATTATTGTATCATATTATTTCGATTTAAAATGTTTACAAATTAAATTTTTCCTAATTTAAAATACTGTAAATAAATATACAGGACCAAATAAGACCTACCGGTCTAAGACGCCAAGCTTCAAAGGGGCATCTAGGAAGTAGAATGGATTTTATCCATATTTTCATGCTTTATTTCTTAATCCAGTGGTTTTCAAACTTTGTGTCTGTGCCCCTCATTTTCATAATAGTCTAATTTTATAAATACTTTACATCAATTTAATATTATAAAACAATATACCATATTTTGTATAAAAAGTTCTTATAAGTAAAAAATATACATTTATTATGATGTAATAATTTTTAATACAATTAAACAAATCTTACTAAAAAAAAAACAAAAAAGAATATGTTTAATACAACATAATATTTAATGCGATTAATAGGCTTATTTTTCAGCACAAATTCTCTCAAATCGGGCTGTCGTTGAAGATATCGCTACTCGCAATTACTTTTTAATCACTAAACGAGATCGATATTTTGTTTTTAAAACACTACAACAGAAACTTTCTAGGTATATGGATATATGTATATTTGCTGATTATGCATAGGGTTATATGAACTGTATTTTAAGTATTTATAACTCTTTTGCTGATTCATTTTTTCGACATCAATTTGAATTTATTTTTTGCTTGTTTGTCTCAAAATGATGTTTTTGTTAATTCTTGCGCGCTCCCTTGCATTAGACTAACGCTCTACAATTTGGAAAACTGTCTTAATCCATTTTCACAAATAAGAATATATAACTCTATATCCCTTTTCATTTTAGTTTAAATCAAATTTGCAGGTAATAATTTTTTCACAATTATTAAAAAAATCATATAATGTATGAATTAAAGAACTCAAAATTTGCAAGAAATAAATTTGGAATTGATATTTGTGATTACTTGATTACTTACAAGTTAGTACTAATAGAATATTACTATTGTACTAGTAGTACATACAAATAACAATAGTATTAAACTCAGTTCATAACAATAACAAAATGTCCTATGTTATATCTTGTAATCATAAAAAATACTGATTAATTTATTTACAATTAAGTATAATTAAATAAACAGTATGAGAGAGGTTTTCCCCTCTTTTGCTTTTATTTTAAAAACTGCCAATTCTTTCAAAAGGATATGGACATGATATTATTATTGTTGTAAATAAGAAATTGTTTAGTGTTTTAATTACTATTTTGTTTTAAGCATATGTTAATAAAAGTGGTTCTCAATTTTTTCACAAGTATGGAACTTTGAGCCATTATAATTATGTTAGTATTCATTAGTTTGCATTCGAATGATTTTTTTTGTTTTTTTCCTACAGTATTTACATACAGGAACTGGCAGTTTTATAAAGAATGTTAATGTGAAATACTATCAATTAAAGCAGTCTTAGGAGAGATTGATATTCGAATACCATTGATGTACTTCAACATTCGCTGGTATTAATTTGAATATGCATTATTTAATTCTGTATAAATTTATTCTATGAAGCAGAAAAAACAAGCAACAGATTACGTAATTTATTACATAATCTGTTGAAAGTGGTTGTTTTTCCTTACATAATTTAATTCGTTAAGTAGGATTCCTATAAAATATACAGTATAAGTAATCAAAGAATGATGACAAAACAATAATGATGCCATTGAAAAATATCAAAATCAACTAAAATGTTTAATTATTACTTTCAGACATTATAAATTATTATTGAAACTATTTAAATATAACAGAAAAGATAAACACTGTATATTTTTCAATGATATATAATTATATCAATGATATATTCTGCGAATTCTCTATATTTTTAATAAATTTTTTTAGATTTTATTGCAAATTGATATAATTAACATAATGAAATTCATAAAAGTATTAAATAAAATTTTAATACTATTACTTAAGTACTATTACTTTAAATTCGGGCATTTAATTTCTTTATGCTTCTTATAAAGAAGTAATCTTTTTGAATAATTTTGGAGGCTGTTAAAAATATAGAATAAAAATGTCCAGTAGAAAATATTCTTTTCTAAAATAGATTGTAAATGTATTTTAATAGGCAGCCGGATTGCCGAGTGGTAACGCTGTCTGTGTTCCACGCAAGATGACCCGGGTGCAGCATTTCCTGAAAAGTTTTTTTGGGGTGCTGGGCTCGGCCCGGGACCCGGGCCGATTTCTTCAAAAATATTTTTAAATGGATCCTTCATTTATTATAAATATTCTATTACTTTTCCACTAATTTTCCATTATTATTAATATAACTTTTTAAAGCAAAATGTTATAATCTACTATATAAAAGTCCTTGATTTTGCATCAAAACTCTTCATGAACACTTTGTTCAGATTTTTTGTCATCTATAAATTGGAGTTTTTAAAGGGCACCTTTAAAAAAAAACCAAGTAAGTGGTAATCAGAGGATGCTACTATATAAAAGTCCTTGATTTTGCATCAAAACTCTTCATGAACACATTGTTCAGATTTTTTGTCATCTGTAAATTGGAGTTTTTAAAGGGCACCTTTAAAAAAAAACCAAGTAAGTGGTAATCAGAGGGTACAAGATACTGGGTGTGAAGAGAATAGGAAAAAGCAGTTCATCCCATTGATGCAATTGCTTCCTATATGCACATATTCCGGTATGAGATTAGGCAGGAGCAAAATCATTCATATTTCTCCTGGACTGAGTTCTGGAATGCTTTTTTTCAATCTTTGTAATGTTTCTAAATATCATTCTTAAAATCTTTCTTCAAAAAATCTGTAAGCTCAATTTATTTTTTGTATCAGAATATATTTGCAATGACTATTCATATAAGACCATCAACTGAATTTATTCTTTACATCTAATGATATTCCTTTTTATGACTGTCTTTGTTGCAGGGTCAGTAGCAAGGTCATGTTTCATCATCTGTGATTATGCTAACAGAAAAATCTAATTCATGTATTGCTTTGAGAAATTCCATACAGATGTTTAAGATTCTCTCTGTTTGCTTGCCAGCATTTTTGGAATTCTTCTTGTGCAAACTTGTTGCAGTTAAGATCCTTAATAGTCCTACCTACTAGTTTTCTAATACCAATTACATTGAAACAATTCACATTTTACTACAACAATCTGCCTTAAATTAAATGCATCAAACTAGTTCTTCTTTTCCATCATTACAGCAATCATTCAGGGCCTGTATTTGAGGTTTGCTTCAACAATCTTGAATGTCTGATTATAATTTAAGTGTGTGTTGACACCAATAATATTGATATTATACTTTTTCCCAGATGCATATGAATTCAAATTTGATCCCCATCCTTTATGGTAATAAATTTAGTCACAATTCTCTGCTTGATTTTTATATCTATATTATCTACCATTTTATGTTGCATTCTAATGATTGGTTACACCAGGGTTGCCAAATTCAGATCTTGCTGAGAATCATTTAATGGACAATGCATATTGAGAAATCTTCTTAAAAAAGAAAGCAATATTGACACAGTTCTTTCTGATGATCCAACTTAAATACTGCCACTAAATAAAAGTGGGTTCGGAGAAGCTGGTACTGACGAGGGACTTGAATGTAGTCCGAAAGTGCTTTACCAAAATAAAATTTAACCGTGCTTAAGTGCTGTAAAGTTTTAATATATGCCACTAAATATTCGAATTACTTGCATTCCCAATTGTTTACATTTTACAAAAATAGCTGTTTTATAGGAGAATAAAATTTGAAAAAATTTAGGTACATTTTGTAAGTGAAGAATAAATTAAGCACAATTTTATATATATTATTTGAATTAACCAGGTTTTACTATGTTATTATGTTTATGAATCATGTAAATAATTCAGCACAATTTCAAAAGTGGAAAATACAGTATATTTTACTAAACTTGAGTTTTTGCATTATAAGATAGATTTTACAATGAGGTCACTAGATAAGAGATTATCCATCAGCAAAGTTACTTTACTCGGGTACTTTATCCATAAGAAAATGTGCCTACTTTTAATGAGAGGCCACCTGTTATCTGAGACCACTTTTTGATTGCACTAGAGGTGGTCTCTCAAGGCAGGTTTTACTGTATTTTAATCCAAAATTAAATCAATTATAAAGAGCAGTAAGTATTTAGATAAATGTAACTTTCATTATTTTGTTTTAATTTGTAATTCAAATAATATTAAGTTCATTATTTGTGATAGTGCTGCTTTAAATTTTTTTTGTAACAATATTTTGTTATTACGTCTATTAATATTACTAATTATTTTGATGGAGAATTTGAAACAATATAAAATTTTGAGAAGTCAATCCAGACAAATTGTAGAAATATATTGATATATATAATGAAGAGCATTTCCAAACAAGCAGGAAAATTTATAGATCTGCAATAATTATATGTAAACTAAACCAGTGGTTCCCAATGTGGGGTGCACACCTCACAGAGGGGTAATTTGATTTTTAAGGGGGGCAATTCGAGAATGAGTTATTAACAGTGAATTTTTTGTATTTCTTATGGTTATAGGGATCTCATATACAGTATGTAAATATATATTGTGATATACATTTTAAAAATTAAAATCAGAATGTACATGGCAGTTTTGAAACTTTATTTGCTGTTTTTTCATATTACTTCATATTATTATTTTTTAACAATTTCTTAGTGATTTCTTTCTCAATACTTCAACTGGCCTTTCATTCTTTTATTTTTCCCTTTCGTGGATGCCATGTTCTCTGGAAGCTTATTTAGACCATATTAATGGCCTTTTAGCCTTCCTCCATGTGAATAGGAGTTCACTTTTTGAATAATAAAAATTATAATGAATAGGAGTTCACTTTTTGAATAATAAAAATTATATGTCACAGGGGGCAATCATGAATTTTAGAGATGCTTAGGTGGGGCATGGTCAGAAAAAGATTGGGAACCACTGAACTAAATTATTTTTTATAAATATAAACATTATTTTATAATAATTTTGTTGGTAGATTGCAGGATGAATTAAATTACAATGTATTTAAATATTTTATTTTTAATTGATATATAATATGATGTGTAAAATTTATTATATTTTAAAAATTAAATTTTTATATACTATGAATATTTTTAATTTTAGATATTTAATAGAGAAAATATTATAAAAACAAATATTGTGATTGGATTATGGGAAAGTGCAGTGTAATTACAACTACAGAATATAATTTATTTATATCATTAAGTTTAAATAAACAAAAAAGTAATTAGAATTTAACAGAATTTTTGAGTTTTTGTATTCTTCCATTTTTAGATGATTTTTTTTCTAATTTTTAAAGGGACACAAAGATTGATATTTGCCTATGGATATTAGAAGTCAATATATAATGCTCACTAATTTAATTCAAAAAGACCAAAAATTAAATTTTTGTGACTTTATATTGTATGATTCTTCTCAATGAAAAAATTATATGGTTCAATTTAAAAACACATGTTTTATTAAATAATTTTTACTAAATTACTAAGTTGAAAAATTTAAGCAATTAATACTCTGCATTACATAGTTAATCTATTTACAAATAAACAGTTTTATTGTTTTTTTCATTTTCATTCATTTTTAAAAGGAAAACTCATTCTTAATTATTGCAAAATTTTGAAAATTTATATATTTTATATTAAATACATACCCAAATCTTTATCAGTTGCATGAACTTTTCCAAGAAGAGTCCCTATTTCTGAATCTTCAGGAACAGCCACAGAATATACTAATTTTGTAAAAATTGGTGGATTATCATTAATATCACTTAACAATACTTCAACAATACAATTACATTCCCAATCTAAATGACCCTTATCTTGAATATGAGCTGTAAGCAAATAACTAGACTGAACTTCGCGATCTAATGGTTTTGCTGTCTTTATAATTCCTGAATAAATTTAAAATATTTATTTAAATTTCATTAAACAAAATTTATTGACATTTACATATAAAATTATTTACCTGTTGAAGAATCAATAATAAAATCAGTTGCACCATCACCAGTTAAATAGTATTGCATCTGAGCATTTCTTTTCTCATCAGCATCTTTAGCTTCTACAGTCAAAATATATGTTTCAGGTGCTGTGTTTTCTATTACTAATTCTTTGTATCTTGACTGAAATTTAAAAAAAAATTAATTTTATAATATATCTCTCACAATTCCAACAAGTGATATTTTTTATTAATTTATATATATATTTTTTATAATTACTATTTGCGAGGTAAATTGCCAAGACTGATCGCTCTAAAGTGTTATCGCTCGCAGCATTATTTTTTTGTGATAAGATTACAGATGAATTGAAACCAAACGTATTTATTACGAAAGTAATATTTGAAAACAGTTTAAATACAAGTGTATCATTACAGATGTTTTAGTTATTTTGTATAAAAAAGAAATATGATAATTTATAAACTGTAATAATTGGAGAGA